>JABTTQ020000471.1:0-50000 GCA_016081115.2 Rehmannia glutinosa
AAAAAGACAAATTAAAATACCAACCCATCATAAATAGACCCGACCCGATCCCTGGACTTGACAAATATACCCGTCCGTTACTTTTCTCTTCAGTTTTTTACCCTCCTCCACGTTCTTATGTTTCCATAGCTAGGTTAAAGCATATTCTTACTGAATTTTGGAACTCGGATTGACGCCTTTTTTTTGCGATTTCACAGTCGACCGTGACCACGTTCCCCACAGTTTCTTTCAGTTTCAGTCGTTCGAGCTCCATCACGTTCTCTGGAGGTTTAATTTCTTTTTGAAACATCTGGTTTTGGTAGTAGTTTTAATGGCTCCTAAAAACTCTCCTCATAAGAGAATATTGAGAAGTTCTTCAAAGGAAGCAGCAGATTCCTCGAAAAAGAGGAAAGTTCAGAAGGTTGTTGCTGGTTCTACGGCTTCTAAGTAGAGGAAAGTAGAAAAGATTGTTGAGGAAGAAGCGGTTCTGGATGTTAAATCGCCTTCCAAATGTGTGAAATTGAATGTTGGTGTTAAAGCTGCTAGGAAGGAGAAGGTTTCTTTTGAAGAAACGGATGTTGCTAAGGTATGAGTTTTTGTGTATTTTGATTTGTACTCTTTTGTTTGTTTCGATGTTGTTTCTTATTTGTTTCTGTTATGTTTCATTTGTTCTTTTATGTATTTAAGTTGAAGTGGTTGTTGATTTTGTGTTTCTTTTGTGTTTCTGTTTTGTTTCATTGTTGTTTCTAGTGCTTCAAGTATGTTCTTAACCTTTCGATGGTTTCTTTGCTCGAGTAAATCATCGCCTTCTCCTTTGATGTTATTAACAACATAAAGAAAATTTTATCTGACACCCAACTAGAGGCATTTAAGAATAGATGTTTTGGATATTTCTTGGACATGAAAGAAGTTGATTTCCAGAATCAGCTTGTCCATTCGTTGTTGAAACGTCAAGTCATCCACTCGAAGAAGGACGAAATTATTGTGTCTGTGGGTGGGAAGTTGTTGAGGTTTGGGTTGGGAGAGTTTGCTATTGTGACCGGCCTGAATTGTGTTGGTGTTAGTCCTTCGTTGTTGGGGGATGTTCGTAGCTCTGTTATATTTCAGAAGTATTTTGCTAGCAGAAACAAGTTTAATAGGCAGTCGATTGATGAATGTTTTTTAATGCGTGTTTGGGGTGATGAGGATCTAAATGCCCTGAAATTGGCTTTACTTTATTTTCTCTAATTTTTTCTTTTTCCTTCTACAGGTAGTTCGGTTGAGATGTCATTTTTTGATTTGGTGGACAAGGATATGGATGTGTTTGACACATATCCATGGGGAGGGAGTTGTTTGATGTTACTATGCGTGAGTTGAGGCATCAAATCTTGTACAGAAACAAACTTCAAGGTGAGGAGAATCTGGGTGGGAAGCATACAAAATTTTATAGAATTCAAGGATTTCTGTTAGCTTTCCAGTTTTGGTTCTACGAGTGTTGCCCAGAGGTGAATGGGAAGTTTTGTGCTCGGGTTGATTGTGAGATCCCGAGGATTTTGAACTGGACTTGTTCAAAGTCCGGGAAACACAACAAAGTGAGGGCCGAAGACTTGGAGATGAAGATCTTCAATCGGTTTGCTGAACATGCAATATGATTTTACTATTTTTTTCTTGTTGTTTTGTTTCATTTATGTTTCATAACTGTTTCTTTATTATTTCTGACTTTTTTTTTATTTTTTCTTATTTCAGTTGGGTTTGAAGAATTTGTGGCCTACTGAGGATGAGCTTGTGCAGCTGTGCATTCAAACATTTTATGATAAATCAAAGTACACCTTCCGCCCGCTTGACGATGATTTTGTCGTTGGAAAGTTGAAGCGCAAGGAGGCCGTTGTTGGTAGTGGGTCGAAGCATACCGTTGATGACATTGCTAGGAACCAACAGTTATTTTCTAAGGATTTTGAGGTTTTTAAGGTTTCCACTACAAAATTCTTGGAAGAACAATTTGCAATTGTTTTCTATGAGCTGGCCGATATTAAGAGAAAACAAGAGGTTCTCATACTTTTTTTTTGGTTTTAATTATAAGTATTTTTTTGTTATTTTTCTAGATTTTCCTTGGTGTTTTTTTTTTGTGTTTCAAGATTGTTTATTTGTTGTTTCTGTTCATCACATGGTGGTTGTTTTTTATGTAGGTTCGTGGTGGTGTCGAGGAAGTGGAGCAGGTTGATGAATCATAGTCTACGAGTGAAACCGAATCTAATAGCATGTCATTAGGTTCAGGTTCTGATGAAGATGCAGATGAGGAAAAAGATTGAGAGGATGAGGTTGATGATGGGAATGGGGATGTTCCCGTTGGGGAAGCTGGAAATGCAATGCCTACGGAATTGGGTGATGTTGGTGGTCGTTCTAAGGAGGTTTCTGCTGTTGTTTTTGAGAAAAAAAAATGATGATACTGGTGAAGTTGATCTGAGTGTTGCGGAGGGAGTTGCAGCTAGTGTCCTGGTGAGTTTGCAACAGAGCATGGATGAGGTGGTTGATGAATCAAGGAAGGACGATGGTGAGATGGAGAAGGTGTCTGATGAATCAAGCAAGGATCGTGGTGAGATGGAGAACGTTGCTGATGAATCGAGCAAGGACAGTGGGGAGGAGAACAAATTTCTTAGTTCTCAGGAAATTGACAATCTCAACCTTTCTCAAATTGATGACATATTGAACACTGCAAGTCAAGCTGCACTGGGGAAGATGTGTTTAAATTATAGTTTATGTTATTTTGTTGTTTTTGAATTCTGTTTGTTCTTTGTTATTTTATTTCCTTTTGTTTTTTTTTTGTTTCAGGGTGCTTTGAAAAGTCCAGTTGGTGTCTCCTCCGATCTGTCTCCTTCTATGAAGAGGGTTTGGAAATCGTCTGTTGCGGAAAGTTCGTTCACCACTAACTTTGAGTCTTCCGGTGATGTTGTCGCTGAAGGGGCTGAACCCACGGACGTGGTGATTGGATTGGAAGACATCGACGACAAAGATGCCGTTGTGGATGCTGGTGAAAAAGTTCCAAAACCCTTGGTGAAGGGAAGATGCCCGCTGGACGAAAATATGGGTGAAGGTCCGGGGATAAAGGTTTTGTCGGATGGGTTGCACGCCTGGCTTGCGGAAGGGTTTGATTTTCAAGGGTATACACCTTTATTGTTTTCATATTTGTAATTAATAACTATCTGAAACAATTGTGAAACAATCTTGAAACATATATGAAACAATTACATAAATGTTTATAAATTTGTGATTAGTTTGTTTTGTTTTTGTTTTTATTTTTATTTGATACTCTTTTTCAGCCCGAATCGATACTCGGAGGAAGATGACAAAGTTGAGCCTTCTTTGAAACTTGGTATCTGCGAAGTGAAGTCGAAGTCATGGTTTCACAGTCTATATTATGTTGATGAGTACTTGGCTTCTTTTGTAAGTTTTTATTGTCATTCATGTTGTTTTTTGAATTGTTCCTTCTATTTTTTGATTGTGTTTTGTGTTCATTTTGCAGCATATTGATGTGCTTTTCTACTATTTGAGGAAGAAGTTCTTATACGGGCATAGTGCTGTGACATTTACAACTACCGATTTGATATTTGACCGGTGCATCTAAAGCATTTATAAGAAATTTTGCCAAGTGAACAAAAGAAAGAAGAAACATTTTGATATGTCCATGATCAATGTCAATACCATAGTTGTGGACTATATCATGGGATATGATGTAGCGTGTGGACGGCCATGGTCGGAAGTTGATCATATCTTGTTCCCCATACATTGCATTGATATGGAACATTGGGTAATGGGACGGTTGAGCGTGAAGGAGAGAACTATCTATCTATACAATTCATTGAAAACGGATGATTCTCTTAAAGTCGCTGCTGAAGCTGTGAAAGCTTACAACTCTCTCCTTCCTCGGTTCCTGTCCTTGGTAGCCTTTTATGGTGTCCATCCCAATGTTTTTCTTGGTGAGAGTGCATATTCCGGTGATCCGAATTCTGCTATGAAAGTCGTTGTTGTGAAAGACATTCCTTTGCAGACCAAGAAGTAAGTTTTTTCTATGTATTTTCCATTTGTTTTTTTTTTTTTTGTTGTTTTCGTTTTTGTTGTTTTATATGTCTCACTATCCATTTCTTCATTTCTTTTTTGTAGTGACTGTGGCATTTTTTTTGCGTGTTACGTGGAGTATTTTGTTGCCGGGAAGAAAATGGATGTTGAGGCGTTTGACGTAGAGAATGAGCGGTCAATGTTTAGTCATTTACTCTACAATCACGCGAAGCTGAAGCAACAAAATGGCGACGAGGACGACAGCGACATTGAAATTCTGCCTCCACTCCCTAAGGATTCTAGGGAATTGTTGTTACGAATATCTTGATAATTTGTGTAATCACCTGAACAAATTTGTCTTCAGTTTAGTACTTTTAGTAGTATGGGATATTTGGTATTTATAATAGCTTTCCTTGGAGGATTTGGATTGTTATTGGTTGTTTTGATTCACTCTTAGATTTTGTGGGTAATACGTTTTTGAACAATTTGGAGACGAGTTATGAGATGTTTTTCAGTTAATGTATTGTTGTTACTTGGTTTGGGATTCAAATTATTGTGCGTTTTGTGTTACGTTTCTTATGATCTCTATTTGGTAAATGGTTTCGTCGTGTAATAGAAACATATCTGAAACACATTCGAAACAAACATTTGTTTTGTCATCTTATTGTAAGAAACATATTTGAAACAACATAGAAACAATTTGCTTTTGATTTTCTGCATGTCGAAGTTGTATCAATTACACGTATATTCGTAATTGTAATATTCTACTACGAGTCCTATTTTGGGTTTGGTTGATTCCTACATGGTTTTCTATTATGACCAGGATCTCCACATCTTCCACATTTGCTTTTGGCCCTTTTTTCTCCCAAGCTGCCTTGTGTCTTCTTTTCTTTGGCCTTTCAGATTTTGTCTTGCCCTCCGGCGGTAGAATCTTCATTGTGTTGATTTCATCTGGTAGGACCCAGGCATCTTCATGTGGGATTGGATACACTGTTTCCAAATAAGTTGCTTCCATTGTTTCCTTAACGTAGTATGCCGAGCAGTATTGGTATGGATTTGCATTCAAATCTTTTACTACCGCTAAAACATGTGAGCAAGGAATTTCATCCATTTGAAACTTGTTGCATGTGCAAGTCCTTTTTTCCAGGTCCACAACAAATGTTTTCTCAGCTTTTGTGACTTTGAAGATAAAGTCATTTGATCGCTTCACCTGAAACATAAAACATATAAGAAACATTTATGAAACAATGAACCATGTGCTGAAAGTTTGCATTAAATTACCCTTAAATTGAGTAAAATGGTGTAGTTTTTCCCCATTTACTCTTCAGCTCTTTTTGTCATCCTTGTGAATGTTGATGTTGCTTCAATCCGATGTTTGCACGTCCAATCTTGAACTAAAGATCTCATGTATTCGAGCAAAGTCATTGCACGATGGAGGGTCTCTCCCGCCATCGCCGGGCCGCATTGATGATTCGAAATGTTTGAAGTCATGACAAAGTATCATTTGCTCTGACAGTGGAGTCGTGTCTATTTCTCGTAGCCGATGCTGGACAAGTAAGGTCTAATTCATTGTTTCTGTTTGTCAAGTCGGACATTTTTTTTTCGAAGTCTTCATTTGTGTATGCTTTTGCTGCTGCTATGAACGGGTCTCGTATTTCGTTGTTTTTCCTTTTGAAGTTTGCCGTCAAATTGTTTAGTAGTGATACGTGCACAACCCGTGAGAAACCTCAGGATATACCTGATTGTTAAAATAATATATTTATGAGAAATTTGTAAAGGGGAATGTTTTTCAAACTATAAGTGAAACATGAAAGAAACATATATGAAACAAAATTGAAACATCATATAAGGAAATATTTACATTCTGTACCTTCTTTATTGTTGTTTCGATACTCACGTGTCTGTCTGAGACGATGCACATCCCTTTCCTGAGACCAAACGTTTGTCTTATCTTTGTGAAAAATCCACACCCAGCTCCCATCATTCTCAGAATCCACTACTGCAAAAGCCAATCACTACAACAAAAATGATAATACACAACACAATAACGACAACGGTTTTAGGCTACACTGTTGTCTTTTATGCAATAGACTACAGTTTTTACGAAGACTGTAGTCTTTGAGCGGCCCTTTTCCAAAACGACAATTGTTATTGAGCTACCGTTGTGTATGAGCAGCTTTTTTAAAAAAACGACAACGGTTTTAGAAAACCGTTGTATGATTCTAAAACAACAACGGTATGTACAACGGTTTTGAAAACCGTTGTAAATCAGCGGATTTTTTTATAAAACAATAGCGGTTCACCAAAACCCTTGTAAATTTGCGATTTTTTATAAACGACAACGTTTTCATGAAACCTTAGTATATTAGCGTATTTTCTAATCTACAACGGGTGTAATAATGGTTTTAAGAAATCATCTTTCTTTTTTTTTTTTGAAAAAGGAAAATAATAGCAAATATGAATGATAGAGAATGAGGACTTAAAGGTTGGGGCACCTCTTTAAATTCTTTAATTTTGTTTTTGGCTTTGCAAAAATCAAAGGAGAAAAATATTTGTTCGATGAAAGGGCAAAAAATCAAAGGAGAAAAAAAATGATTGTTAAATTAAAGGGAAAAAATCAAGGGAAAAATCAAAGGAAAAAAATTGTTAGATGAAAAAGGGAGAAAATTAAATCAATGACTTATGATTCCGCTGGAATCGATACGATGACCTCTAGCAATGGCCAACGAGAATGATATCCAAGCCGTTACGCCAACTTACAAATTTATTACCGAGTTCAAGCTTTATTTTATATAACTATATATATACATATATAAAAAATGAAAAAAAATCCTGGGGCCCTTTCCGGCGGGGGGCCCTATGCGGCGGCCCCAGGGCCGTCCCTGTTAGTGCATAACGGATTGCACAACGGCACACTGAAACTATTATAAGTTTATTCACTATAAGAATTTCAATTTATAATAACGAAAATTTAATGAGGGTATGAAAAAATCGTCATTAAAAGCATGAATTGTGGAGTTTTAATGAGGGTAAAAAAGTTGTAGTTAAAGAGTTGAATTTTTAATGAGAAAATTTCAATTTTCTAGTTATTGATATCTAATCCCGTCACTATTTGTTTCTAAAAAACATTCCCCTCATTATTGATTAAAAAATATTAGGTGCCATATAATTTCCGCCAATTACAATTATAGTTTTCAATGTTAAAAAAAGTCCTTTATTTCAATATAAATCCTTATAAAATTATATTATTGAAAAAATCTAATAAAATCTCTTGAGAAATGAGAATACACATGTTATTGTAGTTTACATCACTATGATGGACCTTTTTGTTCTACTTTTTGCATTTACTGTAGCTTGGTAGTCATTTGTGATGACATGACTGATTTGGTATGAAGATGTAATTTAATTTCTTTTGATTTGTCTAATTGCTAGATGTTATAGTGTTAATCAAAGTCTGAAACAATGATCATTCGGAGTTAGAGCCCTGGTTGTGGGCTATAAAAATTTTGTATTTATGGTATGGCTTTTCTGAGTATCTTGGCTTCATTTTGGCATGTGTCATTACTTGATCAGGAAATTATAAGTTAATAAAAACCTCTAATGAATACACATACAAAGCCTCGATAATCATTACTTTTATTTTGAACTACTTTTAGTTCTTGTTTATGTTTCCCTCACAACTTTTCCAGTACATACACCCACATGCTCAGACCAACGTTTTTTTTTTTTTTTTTTTTGAGAAAGTCAGACCATCGTTTTAGATGCTTGATGTGTATGATAATGAGAAAGGTCAAAATTGATGAATATCGATTTACTAGCACTAATTGTCATTTTCTTCTAAAAGCAAGTGAACCCTTTATTCTGGCAAGTCAAGCTTCACAAGTGTTTTATGCCATTGACAACATCAATATCATTAGGTAAATTTGTATGCTCTTTTGATTTGTTTGTATTCCCTCATTTCTTATCAGATCATGAATGTCTTGTGTGTTAGTTCACATGATACATCCATTCCGTGGATATGTAGCACATTTATAGCTTGCTCTTGATGCTTCATGACAACAAGATTATGTTTCCATAATATAACATGTACTGTTGCTTTGACTTTTGGTATTAATTGTAGTTTCAAGTTTACGATTTTTGCTACATTCACCATCCTGCTTTTGGGACTTGGTTTCTTATATTCTTTGTTTAGGTGTGAAATGGAAAGGCTGGAAGATTGTTACAAGCATGAGAAAGAAGTAGCCTCTTTCCTTTGATCATAAGTCTCCAAATGCTGATTCATTTGCCTTCAAGCGCTTGTAGAGACTACTTTCTTTTGATCCAAAGGACCATCCAACTATTGAATTGGGTCCTTTAAAAGTTTAGAAGTTTCATTTAATCACAATTTGTTCATTATCGCCGTCTCATCATATTTTCCATGCAAGTGGAAAAACCTGTGATGATGATGATTTTGGAATTTCATCTCATCTCTCCTTCGTATGAATGTTGTGTCAGGAAGGGCATCCGGCGTAAAACTTTGCCACTTTACTTTTTGTGTGAATTTTATAGTGTTAACTAATTTTAGACAATTAATTGACACTATAAACTTTACACCACCGACCCCACATAGTGGGATAAGGTGCAATTGATGATGATGATGATGATGATGACAATTTGTTCATCATTATAGCCCTTTATATATGAGAGAAATCCTCTTTTTGTTCAGTCAGCTTTGATAATATCATTGAATTGGGATGTTGTGACTAAACACCTTTCTTTGGGATATTAAGATGTCTTTGTGCTGATGGTTACATTTGTTTTTCCTGTTTATGCAATTTCAGGAACTAGTTCATCTTACTTTAAGGGATTGGAGTACCTTCACGCCAACCAATTTCAAAGATGGGATTTGATTTTGAGAGGTGAAGTGTCACATAGCTTCAAATTTGACTGTTTCCATTATTATTATTGATGAAGCACGTGCACAGTGGGTGGAATGCCTACAAGATCACATATCTGATGAGTAGGGAAAGGTATATTCATAACTCTTTTGGTTATGAGTTGATATTTGCATTGAAATTATTGGTCGGATTTTTTGGTTATGATTTTTTGGTTGAATAATGCAATCTTTAGCTCCGTTCAGTGTTTTTTTTTTCTTTTTCTTGATCGGATTTGTCAGTGTTTTTGTAATGCGAAACAACGAAAGAGAGTGTGCATGTGTATGTGTGTTTTGCGTGTGAAGTGTGTTTTTGCACTACAAGAAAAATGCTCAACAACAACACCCCAAAGACAACGGATTTTAGCTAAATCGTTGTCCTTATAAGTATTCACAACGGATTTTCGTTAAACCGTTGTGGATGAGCGGTTTTTTTTGTTAACGACAACAGTTCACTCGACCCTAAGACAATACTTTCTGAAGCGTTGTCTATTAGCGGTCTTTTTATTTGTTGACAACAGGTTTCTTGGGTCTTCGACAATGTTTTTGTAATCCATTGTCGATTATAGCCTGATATTTTTCAAAAGACAATATTTATTCATCCTTTTCGTCAACGGTAGGTTACACCGTTGTAATTAGCGTTATTTTTTTTCTTCTTAAAGACAACAATTTTAACAACAGTTATAAACCGGAGTCTATAGGCATTTTTCATATCCTTATTTATTATTTATTTTAATTTTTTAATGGTATAACTAGCACTTTTAGTTAGTTTATCAATTTTATTTTAGCAACTTTAGCATAATTCTAAAAGTGCTGAGAGTTTTAATTTTTATTTTGTTATCAATTCTTTATCTCATGGTATAACTATCGCCTTTATGTAACTTATCAATTTTATTTTAGGAACTTTAGCATAATTCTAAAAGTGTTGGGAGTTGTAATTTTTTTTTATCAAATCTTTATTTTATTTCATTTGAAAAAAAATAATTAAATATAACTAGCAAATTTATAGGTTAAAACTTTTGGTTTAGCAACTTAAAAATAAGTCTAAAAGTATAACTAATAACTTTAAAGTTAGACTTTTTAGTTTAGCAACTTAAACATAAATATATAAAAAACTAGCAATTTTAAGGTTGTGTATTAATAACTTAATCAAACAACTTAAACACAACTTTGACTTCTAAAAGAAAAGATAAACATATGAGAAACAGAGAGGAGAGCTCGCCACAGTCTTCACTCTCACGCACCAAAGCAAAAACCCAGCAGTTAACTCCCACTTTTCCTTCCTCCGTCGCGGGCATCGTCTAGCCGCCTTCGCCGACACCGTCTAGCAGCCGCCCCTCCGTCGGTGCCGTCTAGCCTCGCGAGCAGCTGGCCCCGCTGCCGTTGTGGCGGTCGAGCCTTCACAATCAGCTATCGCCGCCGTCGGGCCGCGCGACTCCACAGACCACATCTCGACTCGCCATATTCATCTTAACTCTCATTTTTCCTTCCATTAACCCAGGATTGGTGGTTAAATCCAACAAGTTTTGGCGGATACTAGATTTTAGGGTTTCGTGTATTTCCTGTTGTGATGCGCAATACTATTCGCCATTGTTGTTTTAGGGTTTTTGAGAAATTTTGGAATACTGTGGCTGCTGATTTGGTATATGATTTATCTGTCTTGATATTTGTTTTAAATAATCTTATCGCTAATTAAGGTTATTGGTTCTGTATTACGCATCGCATCGTTTGATTTGTCAAATTGAACAATTAATTACTAAATCTGTTTTGCCTTGTTTCCCTCGTTGTGTTGTTGAACTTCCATTGCTACATTTGGCTCATAGTATTAGTTAGCTCTTTTCTACACACAAGGGCGACGGCATTAACTGTGCATTGTCTTGAGTTTTTTTGTTTTGGGAATATTTCGCCTTTCATAAGCATCCGTAGTAACTAGCTATTACTTTTGATTATAATTTTTTTTTTTATATATATCTGTTTGTAGTTGGAGTTGAAGCTAATGATGATAGGATTAGCTTCTTTTGACATAAGGGAAAAAACATTACAGAGCTAGTTGCAGCTGGAGATGAGGCATCTGTACCTGCTGGTGTTGGTGTTGTTGCAGTTGCTGCATCTGCAACTATTTCTAGCGGAGAGGTGGTGCTGAGCATTGTCTTGAGTTTTTCATGGGAAATAGTTATCTGTTGTTACCTAGCATAGTGGCATGTTAAACAGCTGCAATTAGTGCATTGTCATGTATCATTCATAAATCTCCTTTTTTATGTTTTCATATCATAGACCTATATTTCTTTCATTTTTATGTTACAACAAAGGTCACCATTTTCTTTAGTTTCACTATGATGTGCTGGCAAGGGGTAGGCTACCAATGAGAACCAAGTACTTAGTATGGCTCTCTATGGTATTGTAGCATAGTTATAAGGAATCAGCTTTCGATTTAAGCATGTCAATTGAAACAGATCCCAAAAACGGGATCATCATTGCGTGTAACTTACATTTACATATTATGGCCTCGCTGCTCTCTTTATGCTGTCAACATAAGGAACTAAACTCTGTGAGACATATATCTTTTGTAGTGGTTCGGACTTATTAGTTTCAGTTAATCATCTTATTTCAGTTTACATGCCTGCGATGCGCTATGCCTCTGACGATTAAGTTTCTGGTGGTAGTAAATATTGTCATGATTGTTCTAAGTTCAGATATTATGATCCTAGTAGGAAATGTTAGAATGATTTTGGAGCTTTCTTGATGTTGCAGTTGATAATTTTTATTTCTGGTGAACTTGTCTGTGGCCTGCTCTGTCATTATGATATGATATCCTTGCAAATTTAATGGTTTCCATCTTTCTTTGACATGTATTTGTGGAAAATGCAAGCCATTGCATAATATGCCTGTTTCAATTAGACTCCAACACAGTGATGGAAATAAGTATGATACTGTTATTTTGTGAACAATGAGCCGGTACAAAGAGTTTAATCATTGTGACATTTGATTATACAATCTCTGCCATTCTCTGGTATAATTATGGGATAATTACAAAAACTATACCTGAGGTTTGGGCTAATTACAAAAAAAAACTTAGGCAGTTCGAAATCATGATCTGATATATATAGTTCAAAAACTTGCAGATGATGACGAGGATGACAGTGAGCATTTGGAGGGTATTGAAGAGGGAGAGGATGAGTTCATGGATACCTATTCAGATGCCCTAAACAAGGAATTGAAGGCTACTACACTCGATAAAACCTGTGTTCGTGCAGAAGAACAATCCTCTAAAAAGAATGACGAGGTATGTAAAATTAAATCTATCAGACTAGTGTTATGGTTAAGAATAATATCTAATTTGCTGTACTTGAACTCTTTGGCGAATGGATTTGGTTTCACTGTTCATATCCACAAGTCAATTTTGGCTGTTTATGATCTTGATTGAGTCTAATTAATGCATTATTGTTATATTGAGTGATTTAAACAGAATGTCAACCTAGAATCAATAAAATTGTGATCTCACTATGTGGTCAGATTCACTAAGACCTCATTAGCTCAACCTTGAAATGATTTATTAAGTATGCAAATGAATGGAGGAAAGTCAGAGCTTTGAATTTTTATTGAGTTTTTCGATCAATATTAAGTATTTTGATTTTGCTGTTCACCTCTTCTTATGTCAAGCTAATTTTGCTAGTGCTTTTTCAAAGACTACAACTTTGATTTTGTAGCTTTTGGACTCTATTTGCAAAGTTTGACCAAAGAAGAGTAGTTAATATTAAACTTCATTTATTAATAACAAACAACATTTATATTTAACTATTAATTTGAAAAGTAAATAAAACAAAGTCATTCATAACAATTACTTTGTTGCTGGCAATTTTCGCATACTGTGATTAGCTACCCTCTCCACTTATTTTGCTTTTTTGCTACTGCATGTCCTATGCTTATTTTACAATGTTGTGTGCTATAACATGCTAATGAAGAAAATATGGTAAATTAATCATGAGAAAACTCGATTAACTTATATATAAAAATATTTGGTTTTCTAAGCTGATTATGCTCTAGTTGCTTTCATTTTTGAATTGAATAATTTTTTCCTTATCATTTTTTCTGGCTCCAATTGGTTCAACTTGATTGCTTTACTTGCTTTTTCTTATCTATTTTGTATGATATTTAGGTTTTTACCTCCTTATCGTCTATGACAGGAGGGGGCTACATTACTGCACTATGTCGTCTTCACAACTTCAACTCAAATGATAAATATCCTGTTATTGTACAGCGTCGATCTAATATTCAAGACAATGTAAGCTTACTAATTATGTTATACATTTGTCATGAACTTCAATTATGTGAATTGATGTATATACTTCCTATTTGCAGGCACAATATTGGAGTGCTTTGCAGCTGCCCTCAATGAAAGAATTAGTGTAGCTTTGAGAACACTTGTTAGACGCTTTGTCATATACTTATTGGATACGTTTATGATATATTTGTTGTATTAAACATTTACAGACATGTACTAGATAGAATCACTTGAATGTCATGTTTTGTTTTAATTAGTTAAATGTTGTTTTCTTGTAATGTGTTTTGTTTTTTGCATATGTGAAATCAAAAGTTACATTACCACAGGTGAAAAATAATAGACACCAAATAGAAAATACATTAGTCGGAGTCCAAAATTACAACGGTTATTATAGCTTGTAAAACTGTTGTAATACTTCAAAACCACAACGGATATAATCTGTTGTGTATTATAATAATCAACCATTGTTGTAGATGGTGTTGTAAAAAAAGTCCGCTCAATGACAACGGATTATAACCGTTGTCTTATTATTAACGACAATGGATATAAACCGTTGTCATTGAGCGGACTTTTTTTACAACACCATCTACGACAACAGCTAATTATTGTAATACACAACAGATTATATCCGTTGTGTATTAGCGAAATTCTTGTAGTGTTGGACAGTGGGGGGGATAAGATTATGTGGTGGGGCAGGAAGGGGCAGGGGGTTGGATCTGAATGGGGGGTGGAGATTTAGATTTGTAGGCTAGAGAGAAGGAGGCTCGTAGGATGGAGGAATGAGGGAATTAAATCAGTATAGACAATAAAAGCATATCATTAAATTTCTCATGGATGAGGCCCAAAAGTGTCGGTTACAGTTGATGTATATGTCAACTATATGGTGTGTTTATTTGATTTTTAATCATTATGGGTAGTTAGGTGTGTCGAGGTCATTTTGAGAAAATCTAATTTACATTCTTTTGAACATAGACACATAATTGCTCTCGGGTAGGAATTAGATGGAAATGGAATATATTTGGACAAAAAACCACTGAACTGGTCATAACTCTTTTGGTTATGGCCAGTTTTGGATCTTTTGGTTAAGTGATATAAAAAAATCATTGACAAATATGAGCAACTCTATTACATAAAGTAGAAAATGTATTCATTATTGCCTTTTCTTAAGATGTTGTACAACCTTATAAGTTGCAATATTTCTTTCTTGAGATCATTAAAAAGCTACTGATTCATGTTGCTTCCGTTTTTTGTTACATTCACTTTTTTCCCCAGTAAGTTTGGACCATCAGTAGTTGGGAATTATAAATCAACCATCTCATTGCATATCTGGTTTTTACGTACCTTTTTTTGTACCTTTTGAATCCACCAAATGATAGCAGAAATATATAAACACATTAAGGTATGATTTAGCTAAAAAAAACTGATTTTTTTTTTGTGTACACTTTCTATGGCTTCTAATCTCTCTACAAATATGCTGCAGCCCTTTATAATCTCATAGAAATAGGTGAAACACTTCTCCCTGCACTTGTTTTCTCTCTGCTTGCATTCATTACTAGATATAGAATACTAAAGAGAATAAGAATGGTCAAACGAGCATCAGTGGATTTAGCCTCGTGTATTTTCTACCTGATGATAGTCTTTCGTTAATATAAATAGGCGATCTATGGCGCTAATATTTGAATTATACTCCATATATGTCCACGTTAAATGTCTTGATAAATGAGCAACTCTTTGTCATATTTAGTTTTTTCTCCAGTTGCATATATATATATATATATATATATATATTGAGAAGTGGAGAATATATAATAATATATATTTTGTTGTGTGCATGCAGTTGAATTTTCTGAAAATGGTCGGATGGAAAAGAATTTTGAAGAAGCAACATTTGCGCTTGATGTTGAGCGGATTTTAGCTTTTCTCTTTCCGTGGGAGCAATATAACATTCTAACTCTGGATTTTATTTTTTCGCTTTAATTAATTTGCAACTCTTGATGTTAGGTACATTTCTTGATATTATGTTACTTTTAGACATTATATATTAATCAATGTGAAGTGTTGTTAGTTGAATTTGATGGTTTAAATTAGTTTTGTAAGTTTAAATTGTGTTTGTAATTGATAATATATATGAATTATATATGAATAATAAATCAGGCTATATATATGGAACAATTATAACAAATAGAAAAGACAATGAATTTAAAACCGTTGTGAAAGACACCAACAATTCGAAGCAGATAGACCTCAATCTCAAAACCGTTGTGAAATGAAACAAACACAACGGTTGATAGAGGTGTTGGCATACAAAGACGACGGGTAAAAACCGTTGTGAAACAAAACAATCAAAACAGTTTGCAACCGTTTTCTTTGACCAAAACGACAACGCTGTTACACGTTGTCTTTTACAAAATGAACTGTTGTACATGGAGGTGTTGTAAAAAATAACCAAAACAATAATGGTTTTAACCGTTGTATATGTCACACGACAACGATTGTGCAACGGTTTCTAACCGTTGTCTTGTATCATAACCACAACGGTTGGGACCGTTGTTATTTATTGTTAATGACAACGATCTTAACCGTTGTCGTTTATCATATAACACAATGGTTTATAACTGTTGTAGTTGATTGAAAAGACAACGGGTTCTAACCGTTGTCG
This sequence comes from Rehmannia glutinosa, assembly GCA_016081115.2. Lineage (NCBI taxonomy): Eukaryota > Viridiplantae > Streptophyta > Magnoliopsida > Lamiales > Orobanchaceae > Rehmannia > Rehmannia glutinosa. The sequence continues at coordinate 15,865 of JABTTQ020000471.1, forward strand.
TTGTGGTACCTCTTTCGCAACGCCTTCATACACAATGGTTATTATACTTAATAGACAACGGATAAAATTCGTAGTGTATTAGAAGTTTTCTTGTAGTGAATGGGAAAATGCTCCCATTCCCATCCTGTGTGCAGGCAGACAACAAAGTCCCCCTATAGCTTGCTTTTAGGAATGTACCGTCAACAACAATTACAGGACTGTAGTGCCTCCATCCTATTATTGATGCATTGATAGCCATAAACAAGAAGAGGAACGTGCCATCCTCCTTTTTTACTATTTCAGTGATCGATCCGGGATTCGTTTCCTCCAACATGTACAAGTAAGCCGATAGTTTCTGATAAGACTCATCCGGCCTTCCCCATATTATTTCCAGCACTTTCTCTTTTGATCTCCACACTTTTTTGTAGTCGAGACTTATTCCATGCTCATCCTTCATGTCTCTAATTATATCTGTTGGCGTGTAGACTGTTTTGATGTTGTTGAGGTACTTTGATTTGATAAGATCCCCAACTATTTTTGTTGTGGCGTGCCTATTGTCGTTCATCCTCTTATCCAACGGACATGTGTGTGTTGTTTTGTGCTTTCTTACTATGAATCTTGTTGTCCCTGATGTGGATGAGGATTTAAAATGCCAGTTGCAATTTTCATCGAGACACTTTACGTAGTATTGCTGTTTGAACGACTTATTCACCTTATATTGGAAGTGATGTTTAAATGCATAACAACTGAGCTGTTTGATCAATTCCTCCTTGGTGTTGTAGACATCTCCCTTTTGGAATTGTTCTTCAGCATGTGTACTTTCTTGAATTTCCGTTGTGTATTGTTCTCTGACTACATTTCTGCTTATTAGGTTTGCATAGTTGATGTAGTCAATGGCGTTTTGGCCCATGTTTTCCATCAGTGAGCTCTCTATAGACATGCTGCTTGTTCCTTCCGTTGCATTTTGCTGTGTTTTTATTGCTAGGTTCGGCTCCCTTGATTTTGAAAGATAGTGCCCTTAATTCTGAGATCAAAACTATGTCTATGCACAAAGGAAACTTCATCCAGTCCGTTTCTTTGCTTTTCACTTCCAGGTAGAATTTGAGATTGTAATCACTTTCAATTCTTCAATGGTGGCAGAGTCTCTGTCAAATTGTATCTAATCTGCATAGCTTCTACATCTTTTCTGTATTGAATTTGTTGCTCCAAGATTTCCTTTAGTGTGCTGAAAGTGCAGTCCATTGGAATGAGTATTCCTGTTATCTCAAAGTTCCTATACTCTCTATTTTCTCCCCATTGTCCATTGTGGTATACGACAACTGGGATTTTTTCCATGCAACTGTGGGATTCAATGAAACGTTTGCTAAGTGAAACATATAAGAAACATAAATGAAACAATCACGTAATGTGAAACAAGAAAGAAACATATGTGAAACAATCACGTAATGTACTGCATTCAGATTTTTCCAGATTCACACGATTTATTTGTAGATAATCACGAGAAGCAAATTTTGTAGACTTTTGGATCATAATTCGAACAAAATAAGCATTTTGAAGCTCACAACTGTCAGGTTTTTGGATTCGCATGCAAAATTACTGTTTCAATTCAATGTCAATTTCATTCAATACACACTGAATCCTAAATTTCTATCTGTAAATTCATTAAATTGATCGAAACAAGGTATTCTCAGAAAAAGATAAATAAACTGCGTTGTTGTTACCTGTTTTGGTCTTCTTCTTCCTCTTGATATTGAGCTTGAATTGTGATCTCAATACAGTCCAATATTTTCTCTCGATTTGTTTCCTCGTATCTCTGAGTTTCTTCTGTTCTTCGTTAATATTTGGGATGGGAGAATTATATTTTTTGATCAGAGATCTTGTTGTAATCAGCGCCGTGATTTTTGGAGGTGAAATCTTACAATACGCTGAAGAGCGTATTTTTGTCCAGATTTAATTGGATCTGGTATATTTGTGAAAGAACTGGTCTGGTAGGTATTGTGCAGGGATTTGGTATGGAAAATGGGGTATTCATGTCCTTTTCCCCCTGCAGATTCATATATCATAGATTCTGAATATTGTCAACTGGACCATGAGGCCCAAACTATTAGTGAGCAACCCATGAGGCTCAGCTTGCTATATCCGCTCCTTGTGGCCCACTTTATCCTACAAGGCTCATGTGGCTCATCAACCCAGATATAAAAATGTCTATGTGTCCCATTTATAAGTATTATCACTTTATCAGTAAATTGCGCTCAATTGTTATTTCTTTCGCTCTGGTTTTCCTATCCAACCGGTACTGACTTGAGCGTCGGAGGGGCCTCCCTAGGATAATCCAGGACCCGTCTAACGTTTTATTGAATTGTCGCAAGCAAATTTCAATCTCAGCTCCGGAAGAAGAAATTGGACTTTTTATTACAAAACTTAACTTGGAGTGATCTGCTCAATTATGGAGCATATTACGGCATTACCCAAGCCCCAGACACAATTGAGCTAGCTGCATGATACTTGGGGAACTATTGAGTGAGGCTATAACCCGCAAAGGCTTAGCCTGGTGGACGTGTATATTCGACGCTTTCGAGCTTAACTGCTTAAGAGCTAGCTCTTGCCTAATAGAACATTTGAAAATCATGTTCATTCTTAAGGAGTATTTTAGTTTGATTATGTTAAGTATGCGATAATAATTCCAGATTAACCACGACGTTATTTGTAGTAGACTTGCCTTATAATATGCACCTGAATAAGGTTACATATATAATTATTGTCTTAGGTTAATTATAATAAATACTCTAGAGGTTTAGTCTAACTACAAAAAAATAAAAAAATATTTATTCATCAAAATTACAAGTGCCCCCTTATATTTGTTTCCATTTACAAATTGCAACTTCAATAGTCAATAGGGGGCATTGGTTATGTATATGCTAACCTGAAGGGAGTGTCTGTAATCCTTAAGAGGGTGTTTGTAATTGTGAAGGATAAGCGGGCTTTTTATGTGATTAGGCTAAAGTTCAAAGGTAATTTTTATTTACCCTTATTCTCTCTTTATTACTTCATTATCTTGTCTAGCATATAAGGCCCTAAAAGTACATTTTCTTATATATTTTCAACATTATTCTTGATTTCTTATTATTTTCTATAAATACTTGCTACCGTAAGCATTAAAACATTGTCTTTTTAATAATCGCCAACACCTATAATCCCTTGATCAGTACGTATTTTTTAACATTTGGATTTCTTTACCATTAATTAATTTAGATACAAGTTAAATTTTTGTGCGCATCAAGTGCAACTATAGGTCATGTATGAGGAAGGAATTGAACAATGGATGGGGAGACAAGAAATATTGACACCTTTGAGATGCGATGTGCAAAAATGGGAATAATAACTTAATAAGACAAAATATTATTAAAACTACTAATGATATATATATGTAGGTCTGACATATGGTTGTAAGAATCTAAGCAAATAATTTGAGAAAATATTGGTGCAACGATCTCTCAAATTGTATTTTCGGGCCAACCTCTACTGTCAGATACTTTAGGGTCATGGACACTTCTGCCCCACTTTTCTAGAAAAAAGACATGCTTTTATGTTTTTCGGTAATTTTTGGAAAAAATCACGCTCCTGCCCTTTTTTTAGACAAATTTACGTTGCTGCCAAAATTTCCAAACTTTTTTACGTTGTTGTTTCTGTATTGTTTCAAACATGTTTCTTCTAATAAAATTTCAGTAAAAAAAAAATTTTGCCCCCGTTAAATAATCCATTTTATACTCGAAATCTTAATTAAAAGAAGAAATATACACAGAAAACAACACATATTAAAACCAAACAAATTGAAAATAATATAGAAACAGCATGAGTAAAAAAAAACACAATTCAATTTTTGATCCAATGCATGAAAACATAAAAAAAAAACATGGAAACAACCAATAAACAATATAGAAACAAACCAGAAACAATATAGAAAACACCATATGAGCAAAGAGCTTAAAAATAGGTAAAAATTATATTTAAACATCGAAAACTACGTGGAAACACCAAAGAAACCTAAGAACAACATTAAAAACGGTATGGAACAACCCAGAAATAATGTAAAAATATTAAAAACCCCACATGAATAAAAAAAGCTTAAAAGTAAGTGAAAAATGTATCTACACATTGAAAACTATATGGAAACAACGAAAAAAATTATTTGAACAACATTAAAAATATTATAGAACAATACATAAACAATAGAAACAATGTACAAAACAATAAATGAACAAAAAGCAGCATAAAAAATAGGTAAAAATTGTTTTGAAACATTGAAACAACGAAGAAACAACAAAGAAACAAATTTAAACATCGAAACAATATATAAAACAATACAGGAACAAGAAAGAACCAAAAAAACGTAAAAATAATCAAAAATATGCAGGAGCGTAAAAAAGGAAAAAAAATTAATACAGTATTTAGTGATATTTTTTTCAAAAATTGATGTATTTCCGATAATTTCTCTTTACTTTATGCATCTGATAATTACCCAAAGATTCCTATTTTAATTGGGTTCGAAATATTTGGATTCATTAGGAGGACATATTATTAAGTGGGCCTTGTTTAAGCTACAAGCTAGCCTTAGCCCATTAATAGTTCTATGGATCATGTCCTGTTCTCCGACAGCGACTCCTACAAGCTTAATTGGAAGGTTTTGTTCAATTGTTTCTTATTCGTTTTCTCTTTTTTTTTATTTATTATTATTTTCTAATTTTACATGAGAAGCATATATATGTTGGATGAGAAGCATACGCAAGATTCGTTGTTATTTGATTCAAATCTGTGAGTTTCAATGTTTCTTTCAATAGATGTTTAAAAAAAATAATAATCAAATTATAATACTATTGTAAAAATTTATAAATTTGAACTAATAAAGGATTTTTAAATTTAATATGTAAAATTCAATTACATCAAAATACACGTCTTATGCTATACTTTCTCCGGATTTGGATCTGGTGACTCCATATAATTTAGATAAGTACGTGAGACCAAATTTGGAGCATTGACCTCTTCTTTTTAATTTAACGATGCAGATTTAATTTATTTTTATTTTAGTTTATATTTAATTAATGGTTGTTAAGGATAAGTAGGTAATTTTGTTTGAATATCAGTAAAAAATGGGACTTATTTTTGGTAGTGTCCGTTCATATTCCGGATTTTTTGGGATTTGTTTGAAATAGTATCTCTGACCTTATCCGCTGTGAGAAATATGTTGCTTATTGAAGACAAATATGTTGCTTATTGAGGACAAATATGTTGATTATTGAAGACAAATATGTTGCTTTTTTTGGGTATGTTTAAAACTGTATCTCTGAAATTCTCTCTTTCCTTTCATAGTCAAACCTGCAATTAATATTGGCGCATTCCGATGTGCGAGATATGTTGCTTATTAAGGACAAATATGTTGCTTATTTAGGCAGACAATGTTACAACCACAAATTATTCCCTTCGATTTGTCTTTTTATATATATGTAATTTTGTTGCTTATTTATGTCAACTATGTTGCTTATTAAGAACAAATATGTTGCTTTTTTAGGCAGACAATGTTGCTAAGTAAGTATGCTGTTTTTTTATGTGGACTGTATTGCTTATTGACGACATTTATCTTGCTTATTTAAGTAGACAATGTTGCTAAGATGGGTACAAATCTGTTGATTTATATAGGTCATGTCTTGTATATATATATATATATATATATATATTTATTGATTTTTTATATCGATCGTGTTGTTTATTGATGACAAATGTGTTGCTTAATTGTATATTTGTGGCTTACAAATATTACGTAATTTTGCTATGAGTTTAGATGGTAAGATACCATCTATGCTGTTGTGTGCAACTTCCCTAATTTCATGGGATATGATTGATTGGTTTGGACTAATATAGCACATTTATCAATTTAATTAGGTATTTTTATATATTTTAAGCATATTTATTATTAGTCTTTGAAATTTGTTGATCTGTGGTCCAGATTTGGTCTTACATATTTATCTAAGGTATTGGTATCATATAACCCTCCCCTACTTTCTCCTTAATTGTATAACACGTATTTCTTATCCATATGCATTGATCAATATTTGTATCGGAACCCGTTAAAAATGTAATTTGTTTTTAATAATTCAAATATTCAAAATTTGCCCCAATTCATTTTAAAAGAGGACGATTTTCTGTCCTAATTTTTCGTCCAGATAAATTGAATGTCGCCAAAAAGATAAGATACTTTATTTTTTGTTAAGCTTTTATGTGGCTTGTGGGGTATATTATATGAAAGAAAAAGCTGATACATTTTATTTTCTTGATTTTCACGTGCTCTTCTGCATTCACTGCATGATATAATGACAAAAATATACGCTACAACAAAATTTTAGTTAGCGACTAAATTTTTTTATACTTACTTACATAATATCGATAGAATAAAAAAAATATTTTTCCCCAAATTATACTAACAGATCATCTATAATTTTTAAATTTACCGACATAAATATTGTAGGTATTTTACCAATAGTTTTAGAATCTATAGCCTACAATGATATTACCTACAATTATTTTACCTACACTTTACAATTATCTTAATATTTACCTAAAGATTTTTATGTATGTAAACTAATTTTTTCTTGTAGTGATATACTTGTTCGTTTGGTACGAGGAACTGCGGATTTTACCAAACATGAAGGTTATGTTGGTAAAACAATGATTTATATACTTTACTACTAATAAGCTACTAATAATTTCTTATCGTTTTCTTTTTTTTGGATAGATAATTTCTTATCGTTTTATGTTGAAGAAAAACCTTGTGTGATAATATTATGCTTACTAATTTATATATTATTGTTTTTATTATTCTATGATACTCAAACATATTGGATGTGGGATCAAATCGTATTTTCTCTTTTTAATTATTTAATCATTTATTTTGTTCATTTTAATTAATTATTAGCCTATAAAAAATAATATTGGGCCAAGTCAATGAAAAAGGCCCACAAGGCTCGGTTCAACGCATCAAGTCCATGATGCTTAACTCATAGCATCGGGCGTTAGAGGCTAAATTAATTATATTAGGCCCATGTGGCTCACTATCTCATGTGTAAATAGTCCCCCCCTAATTATTATTCATAATGTACTACTTAACTGTTGAATTTCTTAACGCTCTAGATTTTTCTCCTACACATTGCTAATTTACACATCATAGGGTCTTTCACGGGACACCCTCGATACCCTTCTAACCCTGTTTATGTGTTGCAGGCCGGTTCTTGACAAGTGGATTGGACTTTATACAAGAGTCAGATACCTTAGTTTGGATTACCTTGAGGTGGAGTGAGCTGCCCAATTAACATCATCAATATCTATTTTTTGTTTAAAAATAAATACTATTTTTCGTAGAGAAGAAGTTAATTTTCATTTCTAATTAATAAGATATATTATCCACGACCACAAATTTGTATGACAATGTATACATAAGAGCGAAGAGAGGGGGGGCAACTTTCCCCCCAGTTTTTACAAAACAAAAAAAAAGAATTTGTATACCAAGAATCTAAAAAAAAAAAACTAGAATTTATATGCTTTTTTTAATGTATATCGTCTCATCCCAATATTTTTTTCTGGCTACGTCATTGTGTGTATATATATGTAATACATTCAAATTAGTAAACCAGAATTTATACATAATATGACAAGGCCAAAGCAAGCAAAATACATGCATGATTCCAAACCAACTAATGATTTTTGAATTAGTGGCCAAGGGGAGATAACTCTTTGTCTCTTTTGGAGAGGTCAAGGGTTCGAGTTTCCCGGGACACGATGGCGGAACAATTAATATTAAGAACTTCAAGCAGTGTGAGAGGCTGGAACTTGGTAGAAACCTGCGGCTGGATAGAGGGGAGTCCAACATGGAGCAATCACTTGGGGGACGACTCCTTGTGCATAGTAGTTGAGGATATTAGGGACCTGAGAACCATTGGACATTTTTTGCGGTTTACATAGGGCAGTTCTTGAGGTGCCAATCACGTTTTTCGAGGGCTAGTTATGTGGGAACATGGAACACGCTATAAAAAAAACATGATTCCAAACCTAAAGGTTGACTTATGACAACCAATTATTATGCTTGTTTTATTATATTTGCATGTCTGATCAGGCAAGTGGTCCCTATGAAATGATATATTGACAATATTAGTGTTGAAATAAAAGGAACATATATAAATCATACATTTTCTCCCCTTACGGATAGGGTTTTTGTGTTCTAGGTTTATTCTAGCAACATAAATATGGAGTTTTTGTTTTATTATAGGGATTGTTACAAAAGACCCCTGAGCTTTAGACTAATTACCCAAACAAAAAAATTAGAGATGTTTCAACATCATAAAAAGCCCTCTCAGATTTGATTAAGTCTTAAATTTAAGGAGGTAATCGTAATATTTCTAGAAATATAGGAGGTTTTTTAAAATAATTTTTGCTTTTGAAGGGGGAAATGTAAGATGGAATATCAAACTTCGATGTTTCTTTAACAATTTTCAAAAGCCAATGGATTTTTTTGTAACTAACCCAAAAGGGGGTTTGTATTATCCCTTTATTATATTGTAGAAATCTTTTATTCAAAATACAAAAGAATTCTTAAAAATTTGCACAGAAATTCGTAATTTATATTTCAAAAAAATAATTAAAAATTTTCATTCACTATTGTTATTTAATGAACAAAATTTATCGTAAATTTTATGATTAGGGATGATAATGGGACGGGTAGACGCGGGTACCCACATGCCCAAATTCTAATAGGACGACTATGCATGCGTAGCTTCATTCCGGTTTGGTGTTTTGCATGTGTTTGTACGTATTTTCGTGTGTTTCTAGTGTGCTTGTTTGTGTGTTTTTGGTGTCCGATCGTGTTGTTTTTAGTGTCTTACGCTACATAGGTTGTTGTTTTTGTAGGTTATGGTGAAAAAGTAGGCTTAAAACAGCTAAAACGGGCATAAGGACAGACGACAACAAGATGGCACAAGGATAGCGTCGCGGAATGCAGTAGCCCGGTTTCGTGAGTTGGACAAATGTTTTGGAAGGTTGCACGGTCGTGTTTGTCACACATTGGTGTGTTTTCTCGGTCGCGTGAGGTTACACGATCGCATGAGTTTTAGTTTGTTCAAGAGTTGGGTGGTCGCGCCTTATGTTACACGGTCGCGCTTTTGTTTTTCCGAAGATACACATATTTTCTTATTTTTTTATACTCTTCCACATTGTATAGGATTGTAGGCGTATAAATAGATATGAGGAGTCCATATTTTCGGTACATTTTATTACTTAGCACTTCTAAAATCTTGTTTTCATTACTTTCTCTCGCAACCAGCGTGTGGGATTGCTTGCTTTTTCGTCGGAGATTTTTGTGGCTTAATCAAAGCGTAATATTTCTTCATTTTCTTTATTTGATATTTAAATGTCGGTCATTATTCTTGTTGCATGACAATGTTTATGATTACTCTATTCCCTTATATTAAATTGATGAATCCATCTACAAGCACGAACTAACTTCTTTATTCTAGGATTAGGATGAGTTAATTCGAACGAACAAGCATGAATATTGATTGAATTGCTTTATCTTATAATTGATTATTTGGTCAATTTTTGATTACCCTGAGAGAATAATTGAGATCGAGAGATGATATTATTGTCAGACTAAATTTAATTAGGAGGTTAGATATGAATCAACAGTGTATTATCTATCCCAGTTATAATTTAGTTGGGTAAATTCAATTTATCTAGACTCAGTCTATGAATACGAGAGTTATCAAATCTAGGCATATTTTATATATTTTTTCTTGATTATTTAATTGCATGATCAATAGATTGATATTATGCTTGGGAGTTTAATAAGACGATTATGAAATTCTATACATTTTCCCCACATCTTTTTCGGGTTAAAATGTGTTTTTGAGTATAAGTGATATTTTGCTAATTTTCTTCAGATAATTAAAATAACACAAATTTTGTTAGAGTGCTTAGATTTAATGTCTTTTGTGGTACATAAAAATTGTTGGAAAAATTTATGTTTAGATTTTGATAATACCATGTAAAATATAGATTAGGAAGTTGGCACCCCATTTTCTATATAATTCAACTTGTAATAGGAAGCGTTGTATAAACTGAGTTGAAGGAAGCTAAGTTGAAGATTACAAGACTTCGATGAAGATCGAAGTGAAGACCCAGCTGTGTAGTAGCTGAGTAAAGTGAAGAGAAGACTCAGTCAAGTGACAGAAAAGCTGCCTCAGTTAGTTGACTGACAGCTAAGTCATTCCAATTGGAATCGAATGTCAAAGGAGTATGCAGCAGACAAGACTTGAAGAAAGCTGAAAGAGATCCGTTGTCGACCACAAGTCAAGGTTTCCGAAATAGGCATGTGTGGTCGCCAAAGAATAAAGTTGTTTTGCTGAAAGAGTGCAAAAACCAAGGAACCAATGAGATGTACCTGAATACCTATAGATATTAAGGAAATGCTACGGAGCATTTAATTCATGATACGATCCACATTAATGTTGCAAGACAAGACAAACCAATAACCTACGAGTGCGATTTGAAATTTATGTCTATTTCTTTAACGGACATAATTTCAAATGTGCACTATAAAAGACTGATGAAGCAAGTGAGAGAAGGTTACCGAGTTCATTACAAGCATACAAGCAATCGAGCAATAACCTGCAAATTTCTCTCAAGCTTTTCAAAGAAATCCTCGCCCTTTAATTTGAAGGAATTCAATCCAACACATTCAGTGAAGGAAATATTACTTCATCAGTTGAAGAGAAAAATTATTTTCAAGAACAAAAGGGTCTAATCTCCGAGGTTGAAGGAGAAGTAGTGAGGTTCCAGATCGAACCGACGCTGTGAACCTATTCGAGGGCTAAGTGATCAAGTCCAAAGGTTTGAAGGAGGCTGAAGTAACAGGACAATTGTCTTGTGAAGAAGCTGAGTCCCAAGAGCAGCAGGTTGTGTGATCGAAGCTGTCTCGGACTGTTAACTACTTTGTAACCAAGCTTAAGTTACTTGGTGGATTCCTCGGACTGTCTTGGAGAGGAGTGGACTAGAGGAATTACTCCATCCTCGAACTACTATAAACTGCTTGTGTCTTATTTACTTTTCAGCACACTTTAATTCTTGCATTTATTTTATAAATGCTGATAAAGTTAAACTTGCTTAAGTCTGCTGATAACAACCTATTGCTAAAACAAGTGTTGTAAACGTGCTTAAAAATCATAAGGGTGAAAAGTCTTTCCACGACAAAACCAAATCCATCAGTAATTCTAAGTGTTGTTTAAAAAATGAAATATAAGTCATACTATCAACGGCTCGTGAAGTGTTGAGTGGGTAACTTTGTTGTGTAAGCCAAATACACAGAAGAAGATGTGCATGAGGATTTTAAGGTCTCTCCCGGTGAGTGGAAAATGAAGGTCATGGCCTCCGAGACATTCCATGGATCGACCAAGACATCAAACCATGGATTGTTCTATGATCTTAAAGCATATGAGTTTGAGTGAGAAGAAAAGAACAAGAGGAGACAGGTTACGCAAGGCAATTTGCACTCATGGTGGTGAAGAAAAGAGAGTTGAATCTAAGGAGACCGTAGATCAAGAAGAGATTGCCCCGATGGTATAAAGGTTCAATAAGTTCTTCAATAAGAACTACAAAAGGAACAAGGGTGAATCATCTAGAAGACCTCAGCACCCTCCAAAGCAAGGGAGGACAGACGACCCAAGAGAGCTGAACATCAAACAATTGAGTATCAGAGAGCTAATAATCCGAGAGCTGAAAGAGTCAAGCTTGGAGGTCGAGAACCTGTGTTGGAATTGCAGGAAACTAGGACACTTCGTTGTTGACTGTCCTTATCCACCAGTCAACAAGTAAAGAAATGAAGAAGAATGAAAAGTCTTCAAGGAAAGAAGACAATAATAGAAGAAAGCCATGTTGGCTGCAGATATTGCTGAGACATCCAAAAGCAAGGAACCAACAGAGTCAGATAATAGTGAAGCTGACTACTCCAGTGATACAGAGGAAAAGGCTTTGATATGCCTCATGGCCAAAGAACAAGACTCCTAAGATCTAGAAGATGAGGTACACTCTGACTCATCTCATTCTGATTCAAGTGATAGTGATAGTGACACAAATGCTTCATCACCCATAGATCTTTATGATTCAATTGGCAAAATGATAAAAGATTTTGAATACATGAAATCTTCACACACACTTCTAAATGAGGAAAACATCCAGCTTAAATGACAAAACTCATAGTTGACTAAAGAGCTGAGTACTCTAAGTCCCATAACTGATGAGAACACTACGCTGAAGGCTGAAATTGCCAAGATCCAAACAGACTTAGCTGCTACAAAAAAGAGGGAAAAGAATCTCAAAAATGTGATTGCATCATTCACTAAGGCATCCCAATCATTGGATGAGCTTATAGTGATTCAAAAATAAAGTGGTGACAAGACAGGCATCAGATTTAATTCCTTTGTGCATGCCCAAATCCCAATAGTGGTTATGGAAAAAGAATCCTCAAGCAATGAGGGAGTCCAAAAACCAAAAGCACCATATGTTTCACCCACACACACTAAAAAACACAATCACAACTCTACTGGCCTTAGATACAAGGGAAAAGGCAAGAAGCCAGTTGAGTATGCTGACAGGACAGCTGAAACTAAATTCAAAAAAGTCCATCAGCAAACTTCAAATAGGAAATACTCGGTAAAATCCAAATAGAGCTACCAAAAGCCCTAGAGATTTTAGCAAAAAAAATCATATGATGGGAATGATAGAAACTACCCAAGCCAAGCTGATTCGAACAATCAAATGAGCATCATCAAAGACAATGTGATACGATCCAAAGTGGCAAAAAGCTCAAACTCATCATAAGTCACTCCCAAGGTAAAAGAGCTATAATCAGCAAACCTATGCACCCAGACACAAAGCAAATGCTCAAACACACACAACCATACAGACAAAAGAGACAGTTGTATGGTCTTAAATCCCCTAAGCAATTTGCTAATGTGCATTATGATTATGGAACTGATAGGTGGCAACATCTTAGAGTCAGATCATCTGGCTACATATTGGTTGGAACACCTTATAGCACTAACCCCTCAGGATCTAGGCAAGTAGGGTTACCTAAAAATAAAATTCCTTGATTGCAGGTTCAGGGAACAATTGAGTGCCAAGAAACCTGGTACATGGATAGTGGCTGTTCTAGACATATAACTGGAAACAAGAGAAATCTGTTAAATTTCAAGGTAATCAAAGGTGCTAAAGTAATATTTGGAGGAAATGAAGCTCCAGGGAAAATCAAAGGCGCATGATCCATCAGGAAAAATGGACTAGAAATCACAAATGTAGCATATGTTGAAGGTCTCAACTTCAATCTGTTGAGCATCAGCCAACTCTGTGACAAATGCTATAATGTGGGATTCAACATGGAGTTTGCCAAATCAAGCATGTTGAATCAAATGATATTGTGCTTCAAGGATCAAAACATAAGAACATGTATGTAATGGATTGGTCAACTGCTACACCAAGCACATGTCTGCTAGCACAGAATACATCCGAATCAAGTTGGTTGTGGCACAAGAAGTTGAGTCACCTAAATTTCAAGACAATCAACAAGCTTGCAAGGAGTCATCTTGTGGAAGGATTGCCTGACTCAGTGTACAAGAAAGAAAGCATTTGTGATGCATGCCAGATGGGAAAGCAAATCAAGTCATCTTTTAAGGACAAGCCAAGCCCTTTATCAACCATGATATTGCACTTATTGCATATGGATTTATTTGGTCGTGTTGAACCAGCTAGTATCAATGGAAAGAAATACACCTTAGTGGTGGTTGATGATTATTCAAGATACACATGGACAATCATTATGTGTAAGAAGAAGGAAACCTTTCAGTAAATTCCTCAGCTGATGTCAAACCATCATAAAGATAAGGTCTGACAGGGGAACTGAGTTTGTCAATGGGATTATAACTCAGTATTGCATTGAAAATGGTATTGCTCACGAGTTGTCAGCTGCAAGAACTCCACAGAAGAATGGAGTAGCTGAAAGAAGGAACAAAACTCTCAAGGAAGCTGCGAGGATCATGTTAGCTGAAGCTGGATTGCCTAAAAGATTCTGGGCTGAAGCCAGTACTCAAAATAGATGTATGATTAAGAGGCAATTGTCCAATAGTGGCAAGGACAACCTAAAATATTTTGATGCAAAAGCTGATGAAGGTATCTTTTTCGGATGCTCAGCTCAGAGTAAAGGCTATAGAGTGTTGAACAAGAGGACTATGGTTACTGAAGAGTCTATCCATGTGGTTTTTGATGAACCTAATGTTAATGGAGAAGACATAGATGAGTTAGCTGACAAGAGGAATCAACCAACTATTCAGAAGAGTCTGTATGTTGAAGAAGATGTTAGAACACTCAATCCTGATGAAGATGAGATAGTTGAATCTCAGAGACAGCTGAAGATCCGTAGCTAAATGATGACGAGGGAGCTGTTCAAGACAACTTAGCTGCGAGACGACTGACTCCAATCGACTTACTCCAACCAAATGTGAGATGGCTGAGAGACCATCCTCTAGAGCTTATTATTGGAGATGTAAGAGAAGGTGTAAGAACAAGATCCAGATCCAGAACTCAGCATGAAGCTATATTCACTTGTTTTATTTCCCAGATAGAGCCTAAAGATGTGTCACAAGTATTGGAGACACATATTGGATTTTAGCTCTGCAGGAAGAGCTGAATCAGTTTGTTATTGGTACTAAGTGGGTATTTAGAAACAAGATGAATGAAGCAGGATCTGTAGTAAGAAACAAAGCAAGATTGGTAGCCAAAGGGTATTGCCAAGAGGAAGATATATATTTTGATGAAACCTTTGCTCCTGTTGCTAGATTAGAAGCAATTAGAATGATTGTTGCTTATGCTGCACACAAGAACTTCACTGTCTATCAAATTGATGTGAATAGTGCATTTTTGAATGGACTTTTTGAAGAAGAAGTCTATGTGGAGCAACCTCTAGGTTTTGAGCAGAAAACTATTGGAGATAATGTCAACAAGCTCAAGAAAATATTGTATGGATTGGAACAAACACCAAGAGCCTGGTATAACACATTGTCTCAGTTTCTGATTGACAATGGATTCACCAAAGGCAAGGTCGGTAGAACACTCTTAAGAATTCTAGAAATATGGATGATATCATCTTTGGATCCACAAATAAAGAGCTGGGTGACAAGTTATCAAACCTCATGCAAGGGAAGTTTGAAATAAGCATGGTGGGAGAGCTGACTTTCTTCATAAGTCTTCAAGTCAAGAAAACGAAGGATGGAACCTTCATAAGTCAAACCAAGTATACCAGAGATTTGATGAAGAAATTTGGTATGAAAGAGAATTCATCAGTGAAGATTCCCACAAATACATCAGTCAAGATGGATATGGATGCAGCTGGCAAAGTTGTTGATCAAACCAGATATAAAGCTCTTATTGGATCATTGCTCTATTTAACAGCAAGTAGGCCAGACATCACCTTTGTTGTAGGTGTATGTGCTAGATTTTAATATGCACCAAAAGAGAGTCACATGACTGCAACCAAGAGAATCCTAATGCATTTGAAGGGATGCCAAGAAGTTGGTTTATTGTATCCAAAGGATGGAGGATTCAAGCTAGTTGGCTACTCAGACTCAGACTATGCTGGATGTAGAGTTGACACGAAAAGTACACCAGGAACATGTCAGATGCTTGGGAATATATTATTTTCTTGGTTTAGTAAGAAACAAAATTCAATAGCTACATCCACAGCTGAAGCAGAGTACATAGTTGCAGGCAACTGTTGTGCACAAGTGTTATGGATGAGGCAACAACTGAGAGAATATGATATAGAAGAAAATGAGATTCCAATTATGTGTGATAACATAAGTGCCATTGCAATAACTCAGAACCCAGTATTGCATTCAAGAACCAAGCATATTGATGTCAGATATCATTTTATTCGAGATCATGTTGAAAAAAAAGACATCACTTTGGAATACATATCAACTGATAAGTAGTTAGCTGATATATTCACTAAGCCATTATGTGAATCAAGATTTGAAGAGCTTAAAAATGAGCTAGGATTGATTGAGCTGAGTTAGAAGGCTGAGAAG
The DNA here is from genome assembly GCA_016081115.2 of Rehmannia glutinosa. Lineage (NCBI taxonomy): Eukaryota > Viridiplantae > Streptophyta > Magnoliopsida > Lamiales > Orobanchaceae > Rehmannia > Rehmannia glutinosa. Next base: position 32,016 of record JABTTQ020000471.1, read on the forward strand.
ACTCAATCAACAGTGTCAAATAAGACAGCTATTCAGTTGTATCGAGTTAGCTGGACAGCTGAGTGATCATTATGGAAAGAGAGAAGCAGAGTTAAGTTAATTTTGGAAGATAGCTGAGTTATTTATGAGCTAAGTGATAAAACGTAGTCATTTTCTACGAGTGAAATTGGTTTTCTCATGACATCAACAATAATTATGATGTCAGTAAAAAACATGTACTAGTTCAACCTATGATTGGATATAAATGCTGATGCATTTAATGGGGGGAATTAATGCGGTTTCATGCCTTTAATCTCAACCTTTGATCTTGATCAAACCTTTTGAATTCTAAAAACCGTCCTCTCACATCCCATATATACTCAATTTTCATTTTCTCTCTCCTCACTCTACACTCATCTCTCTCAAAGCAAAGGTAAGGTTTCTCAGCAAACAAAGCAAAAACCATAGTTTGTACACCGTTCAAGTTTGAGTTTTCAAGTTTCATTTTATGAAATGGCTTCAACGTTTGACTTCGTGAAGATGGCTGAGAATATCCACTTGGGTTCGACTGTGGATTTTGAAGGGCTGGTGAAGCAAGGGGTTGACAAAGCCTTTGCTAAGAAGATCGCTAAGAAGCTGGAGAAATATCGGTTGAAGGGATTTCTCACTGTGGAGTTTTCGAACACATACCTTGAAGAGGTAGCCATGTTCTACGTGAACGCCGAGGCTTACGATGGAGAAATCAGGTCTTCTATCCACAACACTGATATAAAGATTACTGCTGTGGATTTGGATAAGTACTGCCACCTTCCTTCGTCTGGACTAAAGGAGATTGCTGAAAAGTACATCAACCTGGCTGCGGCGTGGAAGGAGATCACCAAGACAAAGTCAGCTGCTAAGGCTGTTTACATAGCCAAGAAGTCTCTCATTAAGGACGAGTATCATAAGTTAATGGACGTGGTGTCCAAGTGTGTGGACGTGAAATTTGAACTGTCTTGGCTGCTATCATGGAGGAAACAAAGGTGAACTGGGCTCAGTTCATCTTCAGCCGAATCTACCAGAACGCGCTGAACAAGATAATTAATGATGATGGTATGCTCGTTAGTTCGTTGTGTTATGGCCTTGTGATTGGTCATTTGATGGAGGTGAATGGCATTCCCCTCAGGCATGGGAAACCCTTCCATGTCAATAGAAAGCAAAGTCCAAACAGAAAATACTCTGTGAAAAGCAAACAGAACTACCAAAAACCCCAGAAGTTTCATCAGAGAAACACACATGATGGGAATGGTAAAAACAATCCAAACTATGATGATTGGAATAATTTGAAACATCAGCAAAGACCTATGGAATACAAGCCTAGATGACAAAGACCTAAAACTCAGCAAAGGTCATTCCAAAGGGAAAAGAGCTATTATCAGCACACTGTGAATCAAATGGATGTGAAGAGTGCATTTTTGATAGGACTGTTAGAGGAAGAAGTCTATGTTGAACAACCTCCAGGTTTTGAGCAGAAAACTATTGGATATAAGGTATATAAGCTCAAGAAAGCATTATATCGATTGAAACAAGCACCAAGAGCATGGTATGATACATTGTCTCAATTTCTAACTGACAATGGATTCACCAAAGGCAAAGTTGATAGAACACTCTTTAGAATTCAAGATGGAGAGAGTATACTGCTTGTTCAAATATATGTGGATGACATCATATTTGGTTCCACAAATAAAGAGCTGTGTGACAAGTTCTCAAACCTCATGTAAGGCAAATTTGAGATGAGCATGATGGGAGAGCTGACTTTCTTTCTAGGACTTAAGTCAAGCAATTGAAGGATGGAACCTTCATAAGTCAGACAAAATATACCAGAGATTTGATGAAGAATTTGGTATGGAAGAGAAGTCTTCTGTGAAAATTCCAATGAACACATCATCAAGATGGACATGGGCGCAGATGGCAAAGTCAGATCAAACGGATCTGAGCTCTCATAGGATCATTGCTCTATTTAACAGCCAGCAGGCCACACATCACCTTTGCAGTAGGTGTATGTGCAAGATTTCAATCTGCACCAAAGGCGACCACATGACTGCAACTAAGAGAATCCTAAGATATTTGAAGGGATGCCAGGAAGTTGGCTTATGGTATCCAAAGGAAGGTGGATTCAATTTAATTGGCTACTCAGACCCAGACTATGCTGGATGTAGAGTTGACAGGAAAAGTACTTCAGGTACATGTCAAATTCTTGGAAATAAATTGGTTTCTTGGTTCAGTAAGAAACAAAATCCAATAGCCACATTCACAGCTGAAGCAGAGTATATAGCTGCGGGCAGTTGTTGTGCCCAAGTGGCTCAAATCGCAACAACAGTTAGAAGCCAACATCAAAGAGGAAATTTTCCAAGCGATACTGAAATCAACCCAATGGAACAATGCAATGCCATTCATTTAAGGAGTGGTGTTGAATATGAGAGCCCATAGATATCAAACTGAAACAATGCAGAAAGAAAGAGATGAGCAACCTACAATAACTTTTGTCCCCGAAGGGCCGAAGATAGATGTTCCATGAGCAACCTAAATGGGTTTCAAAGTATGTGTTTCGATGTTACTAATGATGATATACTTGATATGTGGTTGCTCTAGATTCAGCGGAAGAAAAGGTACCCAAGAAAGGAGCTCGAACAGGGGCACACGACTGTGTGGTTTCACACAGACATGCCATGCAATTTGATTCTGAAGACAACACGGTGCATTCACACAACCCGCTCGTGCGAACTGCTCCCTCACAAATGGATTTGATGGATGAACTCCCTGTTTTGCCAGAACACAAGCCCCTTCCTGAATATTTACGATATGCATTCCAGTGCACAAGCGAGACCTATCCAAGGGCGGAGGAACTATTGTTTCCCAATGAAGGTGCAAAATCGTACGAACATTTTAACAATTTTTTAGCGAAAGTATTGGAACTAATGAAAAGAATGTAGCAATGGAAAAGTGGGCAAGGCCTCTATCCTCCACCACAGTGATATAAATTAGTACTTATCGCGCTTTCCTGTTTCTTTTGTTAACTTATGTTTTTGGGACGAAATTGATGCGTGTAAAATATACGTGCATTTTGTGGCTTAAAATGATATATATATATTTGATGCATTTGCATGCATATTTAGTGTGTTTTACTTGGTTTCCTTTGTAGGGCGTGATACTGCGTATTCTTGTAACTTCTTACAGGAAATGGAGCTAAATTGGATATAAAACGATATCACGTTCCAAAGTATAGGTCAAAAGCTAAGATACGAGCAAATATGTGAAGGAGAGAAACACGGACGATCGAAAAAAAGGAAATTTCTTTCAAAAAGGTCCAAATGCGCTAACAGGTTTCTAACACTGGCAGGGTTTAGTATTTTGGCCATAATTTTCTCTACAAAATTGATCGTAAGGTGATTCAAGTGGCTATGGAAAGCTAAGATAAAGGGCTACAACTTTAATGAAGACCCAGGAGCAAATTCGGACAAACACACATCACACGGTCGAACCGTGTGGTGTCACATGGCTGGACCATGTGAGACCCACACGGGCGTGTGGAGTTGGCCTGAAAAAGCCACACGGGCATGTGAGGCTACATGGCCCGGCCGTGTGGGACTCTGCCATGCGTTGTTTTGAGTTCTTTTCCCTTTCTAACTCTACAAGTGACCTCTCCAAGCATCTATGAAAGGAACCCAAGGCTTGCATGAAATTTCATCATCCAAAATTCATGCATACATCATACAACACATCAAATTACGCAGGAATACAAGATTCGAAGTCTTCTGAGAGAGGAGGGCTAGGTCGCGAAGAACACCACAAGGCTTTTTGCATCTACGGGAGCACAAGAGCTTCGAAGGCTTAGGAGGGGAATCCATCATGACAAGAAAAGGTTTTCTTTCTATGTATAGATCTCTTGTCTGTGCTTAAATGATGTCATAATGTTGATTTCGAATTTGTCTATGAGTTTGTAATCAATGTTTGGCATATCTTTTGGATCTTAGGGGCATAATCAAAACTGTGGATTCATGTTAAATCTTGATTAATTATTTTTTTAATAGATTCATGTGTTCTATTTTATGAATTCAAGTGCTTATTCTTAAATGTTTTTTATTTAATCAATAATTAGCATGTCATATTTGTTAGTGTGAGATTCGGGAGATGAGTTCTAACAAAGACTGAAATCAAATTCAGACATAAACGGGTGTAATGAGTCGGGAGACCTAAAACTATTTGTGGGGAGTCATTCAATTCATAAATCTTTTGGGAGTTAATAATAGTTGTAACGTATCGGGAGATCTACAATTCTTATTAATCTACTGTTTATTTATCACCCGGAGGGGGAATAGACTAACTTAGGAATTGAACCCATAGAATTGCATGAATTGGTTTTGAAACTTTAATTGGATTTAATATTGAATAAACATGTTGAGATTATGTGCCTAAGATTGCTCCTGTAGTTGTTGAAAATACTTGTGGGATTCACAAATTTATTTATTTTTATTTTGTTTTCGATTTTTATTAAAACTTGATATTCGGTCGCTTCAATAAAATTTGAATATGATGTTATTATAGCCGAAGTGTTTCACATATCAATTCCTGAGGAATACGACATTGCTTGCCATTATTCTATAAACTACACTGTACACTTGCAGTTATATGATCCAAAATATTTTTGGCTAACAGAAACATGATTTATGTTTTGGGGGTTGTCGAGAATGCGCGATATTATACTGTTGCATGTTTGCATTGCATATAGGTTGCATGTAGATTCATATAAAAAAACGCATAATTCTTTTTAGTAGTCACATTTATTACTTTAACATGTTTACAGCTTTTGTGTGAGTTAGATAGAGATATGGAATTAATATAGAATGCATTTGTATGTTTTACTGCGAATATTTGATTTCATGAAAAGAAATACTTAGTTAGCACGTGGTAAATTTGAGAAAAGAAGTCTTTTGTTTATTTGGTTGATTGATAAAGTTAGGTATATGAACATGATGAGAAAAATAAGTCTTTGAGCTTTTATGCCTGTAATTGTTTTTATCTTGTGCAGTCTTATTTTTGCTAAGCGTGTCATTCATGTTGATAGAACTCTAGAACTTGCAAATGATATCTTTATAGAAACTACATGTGTACATCTGTACAAATTTTGAAGATGATTTAAGGCTTTTTGTTTAAGCCTATTTGGCCTAAAAACCCTACCTAGGAACTCATGATTCCCTAGTAAGCCAATTTGAGCCTTAACCTAGTTTATTGTTAGACACATTTTGAGCTTTAACTTAACATATCCTTATCCCAAACTTGAGCTTATAGAGATGCATAAATTGGAGGGAGATGTGGTGTAACTTTGTAAATAATGTTGGTAAATCGAGCAATGAGTAGGTGAATGATTGAGCTCAAAAGAAAAGTTGAATGAAAAGAAAAAGAAATCGAGCATTAAAAAAATAAAGAATTCCTGGAAACTCACGAAAATTGAGCTTGAAGAAAAAGAGAAAAAAATAAGGGCCTAAGAATGAAAGAAAAAATAAAGAAAAAAAAACGTGGAATAAGAAGTATGAGCTGAAAGAGAAAATAATAAGTGAATGCTTCTTTAGAGGAAAGTGGATTGGTGAGTTGAAAGTGTTAGTATTTAAATTCTATTTGCTCAAGTTTGAGTCACTTAATCCATATTTTTCCTACCCTAACCAAAGAGCCTAAATTACAACCAAAGAAAAAGTCCTTTTTGATTCTTGAATTGTGCATACTTGAGTGGTAGAGATGTTAGACGATTTTCAAGCATATGGTAGTTCGACTTCATTGAATTGATTTGAGAGTATACACTTTCTATTTACTTGGAGAATTGAGTGATACATTTTATCTAGTCAGTCTCATTGTCGAATACCCGAACGAGTATTGATTGTGCTAAATTTGCAATTGGTGACTGTTTGAGAATGATTTACATGCTTGCTAAAGTATGGATTTGATTGAAATTTTGTATTTGTAGTGTTCTTGTGTTGTGTAATCTACCCCATTTCATGCGATTATTTTTCTTATTTCGTTCGAGGGCGAGCAATGGTTTAAGTTTGGGGGAATTAGATAAGTGTAAAATATATGTGCATTTACAAGTTTAATTGGATATATATTTCATACAATTGCGTGAATATTTAGTGTGTTTTAGTTAGTTTCCTTTGTTGGGCATGATACTGCGTATTCTTGTATAATTTTACAGGAAACGGGGCTTTTTATGAATGGATATATGTAGGACGACCCAGACAAGAATGCCGAATTCCAAAAGACGATCAAATACACAAAGAAAATGACGAAGAACATTTCACACGGTATGCCCATGTATTCTTACACGGCCGTGTGAATTTATTTGTGCCATTTTACATGCCCATGCGACTTATTTGAGGGAAGAATTTCAGAGACAAAGTACACGGTCCACCCGTGTAAAAGTCCACGGCCATTGGAGATGATTCGGGCCAAAACAGAGACCAAACCAAGTACATGACTTGGCCGTGTGAACACGGTTGTGTATTCTGTCTGCAGGCTAATTTGTTTCCTAATGTCATCGGGACTCTATTAGGGATCTCTCAAATCATATATAAGAGGAAGACCAAGCCCTAAAGCTGAACACACGATTTTTAAATGAAATTTTAGAGAGAGAAAAAACACACATCAAAGAGAGAAACACACAATATAACGAAAAACAACACAAGACCTTTTCCAACCACGAAGGTGCAAGAGTTCAAGATTGTGAAGAAAGATCCATCTATACAAGAGGGTTCCATCATCATAGTTTAAAGCTTTTGTTATGTACATAACTCCATGTTTAACTATTTGTTTTAATTTTTTTCTATGAATTTGCAATCAAGTATGTTAGGCTAGATCTCTTGATCCTAGGGCATGATCGAAACTGTGGATTCATATTAATTCTAATTTGATTATTTCTTCTTAATTAGTTTCTTGTGTTTTATTCATGAATTCATGTGTTTATTACTTGTAGATTATCTGGCAAATAATTTGCATGTCTTATTTGTTAGTAAAATTCGGGAGATGAGATCTAACTATTGATAAACGAATTCATAACAACACGGGTATTGAGTCTGGAGACCTATAACGTTTGTGGGGGTTTACTTCAATTATATATTTTTTTGGGAGCTGATATTAATTGTCGAGTACGGATACCTACAATTCTAATTAATCAATGGTTTGTTTGCACTCGGGAGAGGGAATAAACTATCTTAGGAATTGAACCCATAGATACACAAAAACTAGTTTTGATGAAACGTTAATTGGAATTAATATTGATGAAGCATGTTAAGATCATGGTCCTAGGATTGATTTTTGTATTTGTTTGATTTCTTGTGAAGTTCAGGTTTTTAAAATAATTAGATATTTTAATTTGATAATTTTAGGATTAATTTAGATAAAACTTTTGTTTATCATCGCTTTAATAAAATTGGAGTACGATATTTACTATATTTTATATGTTTCGTATTTAATCCCTGAGGAATACGACCTTACTTGCCGTTATCTACTAGTTACATCGTACACTTGTGGTTTAGTGAAAACATTTTTACGATCAGTTGACTAATTTAGCCTTTACTCTGCTTCTTCCTTTAGTCTGCTAATGGAACTCAGCTGATCAGTGGACTCAACTCTGTTGGACATCCAATTTAGTTGTTTTACTGTGCTGAAAGAGTAAAACTCTTCTGAAATGCAATTCTTCCACATTTAACTCTGCTAAATGAGTTTTCTGAGCATTTTAACATAGCTCAATCAATCCGAGCTCATTCTTCAGCTCTTCAAACCTTGATTCACATAAGGGTTTTGTGAATATATCAGCTAACTGCTTCTCAGTTGAAACGTATTCCAATGTGATGTTTTTCTTTCAAATATGAAATGATGTCTGACATCAATGTGCTTTGTTCTTGAGTGCAATACAGGATTCTAAGTAATTGCAATAGCACTTCTGTTATCACACATAATTGGAATTTCCTTCTCTTCAATATCATAATCTCTCATGTGTTGCCTCATCCACAAGACTTGAGCACAACAGCTGCCTGCAACAATGTATTAAGCCTCAGCTGTAGATGTAGCTACTGAATTTTGTTTCTTGATGAACCAAGAAATTAATCTATTTCCAAGCATTTGACAAGTACCATATGTAATCTTCTTGTCAACTCTACATCCAGCATAGTCTGAATTTGAATATCCAATCAATTTGAAGCCTCCTTCATTTTTAGCTTTTTAGCTTACCTTCAAATATATCAGAATATTCTTTGCTGTTGTCATATGGCTTTCCTTACGTGTAGATTGAAACCTTTCACATACACCTACTGCAAAGGTGATGTCAAGTCTGTTGGCAGTCTAGTAGAGCAATGATCCAATGAGTACTCTATATCTTTTCTGATCCACTGGTTTGCCTTCTACATCCATATCCATCTTGATTGAAGTATTCATGGGAATCTTCACTGATGACTTCTCTTTCATACCAAATTTCTTCATTAAATCTCTGGTATATTTGGTTTGTTATGAAGGTTTCATCCTTCACTTTCTTGGCTTGAAGACCCAGGAAGAAGGTTAATTCTCCCATCATGCTCATCTCAAACTTTCCTTGCATTAGGTTTGAGAATCTGTCACACAGCTCTTTGTTTGTGGATCCAAAAATGATGTCATCCACATATATCTGAATTACCAAGATGCTCTCTCCGTCTTGAATTCGGAAGAGTGTTCTACCAACATTTTCCTTGGTAAATCCATTGTCTATTAGGAATTCAGAAAATGAATCATACCATGCTCTTGGTTCTTGTTTCAAACAATATATTGCCTTCTTGAGCTTGTATACCTTATCTCCATTTATTTTCTGCTCAAAACCTGGAAGTTATTCCACATAGACTTCTTCTTCCAAAAGTCCATTGAGAAATGCACTCTTCACATCCATTTGATAGAATGTGAAGTTCTTGTGTGCAACATAAGCAAGAAACATTCTTAATGCTTCCAGTCTAGCAACATGTGCAAATGTCTCATCAAAATCTATACCTTCCTCTTGGCAATACTATTTGGCTACCAATCTTGCTTTGTTTCTTACTACAAATCCTTTCTCATTCATCCTGTTTTTGAATACCCACTTTGTACCAATGACATTTTGGTGAGTAGGCCTTTGAACCAATTCCCACACTTTGTTTATTTCAAACTGATTCAGCTCTTCATGCATAGCTGGGATCCAATGTGTGTCATCTAATGCTTGTGACACATCTCTTTGTTCAATTTAAGAAATAATACAAGTGAACATTACTTCATGTTGAGTTTTGGATCTTGTTCTTACTCCTTCTCTAATATTTCCAATAACTAATTCAGGTGGATGGTCTCTCAGCCATCTCACATTTGGTTGAGGTAAGTCAGCTGGGTTGATTCTCCTTACAACTAAGTTGTCTTGAACAACTTCTTCTTGACCATCTTCATTCTACTGCAATCCTTCCAGTTGTCTCTGAGATTCAGCTAACTCGTCTTCATCAGGATCAAGTCTTTTGTGGTCTGTCTCAGCATAAGGGCTCTTCTGAATAGTTGGTTGATTTAGCTTCTCAGTTAACTCATCAATGTCTTCTCTATTCACATTAGGTTCATTAAAAACCACATGGATAGACTCTTTTGTTACCATAGTCCTTTTGTTTAACACTCTTTGCTCTTAGCTGAATATCTAAGAAAGATACCTTCATCAACTTTAGCATCAAAGGCTTTCAGATTTTCCTTGTCATTGTTATGAATGAAACACTAACTTCCAAAAATGTGAAAATATCCCACATTCGGTTTTCTTTCTGTCCAAATTTCATAGGGGATTTTGGACAGTTGCCTATTGATCATACACCTGTTCTGAGTGTAGCAAGCAGTGTTAATGGTTTCAGCCCAAAATCTCTTAGGCAATGCAACTTTAGCTAACATGGTCTTTGTAGCTTCCTTGAGGGTTCTGTTTCTTCTTTCAGCTACTCCATTCTATTGTGGAGTTCTTGCAGCTGACAACTCACGAGCAATACCATTTTCTATGAAATACTTTAGTTATGATCCCATTGACAAACCCAGTTCCTCTGTAGACCTTATCTTGATAATGGTTTGACCCTTTTCATTCTGAAATCTATTCATCAGCGGAGGAAGCTTTTGCAAAGTTTCCTTATCTTAAAGATGGTCTATGTGTATCTTGAGAAATCATCAACCACCACTAGGGTGTTTTTCTTTCCACTTATGCTAGATGGCTCAACAAGTCCAAAAAGATCCATGTGCAATAAATGCAAGATTGTTCACCAAAAATATTTTGGTTCATACAACTTCAAGTGTACAGTGTAGTTTATAGAATAATGGCAAGCAAGGTCGTATTCCGCAAGGATTGATATTCGAAACACTTAGGCTATAATAACATCGTATTCCAATTTTATTCAAGCGACCGAAAATCAAGTTATTTAATCTAAGAAAATCGAAAATAAAAAAAAAAAATATTTCGAACCCCACAAGTATTTTCACCATCTATAGGAGCAACCTTAGGCACATAATATCAACATGCTTCTTCAATATTAAATGCGAATAAAGTTTTAAAAACTGATTCATGCAATTCTATGGGTTCAATTCCTAAGTTAGTTTACTTCCCCTTCCGGGTGGTGAATAAATAGTTTATTAATAACAAATGTAGGTCTCGCGACTCGTTACAATTATTACTAAATCCCAAAAGATCTGTGAATTGAATGACTCCCCACAAACAGTTGTAAGTCTTCTGGCTCGTTATATCCGTTTATGTCTGAATCCGATTTTCGTCTTTATTATAACTCATCGTCCGAAATTTTGCACTAACAAATATGACATGTTAATTATTGATCAAATAAAAAGCAATTAAAGAATAAGCACTCGAATTCATAAAATAGAAAGCATGAATTAATTATGAAAACAAATATCATATTTAATACAAATCCACAGTTTCGATTAAGCCCCTAAGATCCGAAAAATTTGTCAAACATTTATTACAAACTCATAGACAAATTCAAATCAACATTATGACATCATATAAGCACAGACAAGAGTACTTAGACATAGAAAGAAAAGCCCATCTTCTTGTCAGGATGGATTCCCCTTCCAAGCCTTCGAAGCTCTTGTACTCCCTAGATGCGAAAGCCTTGTGGTGTTCTTCGTGACCTAGCCTTTTTCTCTCAGAAGCTCTTCGATTCTTTCATTCATGTGTTATTTCATGTGTTTCTCTGTATGAAGTGATATATTTTCGTGCAAGCCTTGGGTCCCTTTTATAGATGCTTGGAGAGATCACTTGTAGAGTTGGAACGGGAAGCAAACACTGAAAAACACGTCAAAACAGAGTCCCACATGGCCTGGCCGTGTGGCACCACACGACAGTGTGATCCTAGTTTGAGCAACTGGTCACATGGTCGTGTGAGTCTGCACGGGCAGCTGGTGCGATGGCCTCCCTTTCCCACACGGCCGTGTGACTTCACACGGTCCGGCCGTGTGGGTCTGCTCTGTCCTCTATTATTAATCCAACTTCACACAACCGTGTGATTTCACACCGGCACTTCCACATGGCCGTGTGACACCACACGGTCCGGCCGTGTGAAGTATTTTTGTCCACTTTTTTCGTCATTTTAATCTTTTCTTCGCATTCGTCAATCTTATCCGGGCATTCCAACTGATATTTCTTCATTTTAAGCTTTGTTTCCTGCAAGAATTACAAGAATAAGCAGTATCATGCCCTTTTAAGGAAACCAAGTAAAAACATAGTAAAAATGTGTGCAAATGCATTAAATACATATCGTTTTAAGCACCAAAATGCACGTTTATTTTACACACATCAAAATCCCCAAAACATAAAGCATTGCTCGTCCTCGAGCAAATTTAGAAATATAATATAAGGGGTAAAGATGAACGAACACCCAAGAACACTATGAACATTAAATAGCATTTGACTCCATACTCACGGAAAACATGTAATTCATTATCAAGAAGTCGTTATTCATAAACTCGACATCAATAATACCCTTTCGGGTACTTGACATCGCGACTCACAAGTAAACAATGTATCACTCTACTCTCAAAAGTGTATGGTAAGTGTTTACACTCAAATTCAGTTCAGTGAAAGTAGAACTACCATAGGATTGTAAATCGTCTAACATCTCAACCACTTTTATGTGCACAATCTAAGAATCAAAAAAGACTTTTCATTTGGTAAGGGTAGGGAAATTTGGACTAAGTGACTTGACTTGAGCAAATAGAATTTAAGCTATCAGACTTGCAATTCACCAACCCAATTTCAACATAATATCAGTTTTCTTTTTTTTCAAATTAATTCCACCCTTATTTCTCCTTTTCATTCTTAGGTCTTTTTGCCTTCTTTTCTTTTTCTTTAGCCTCAACCTCTCATTTTTCTTAATTTTCATAATTTTTCTTTTGCTTTGATCGATTTTCTCTTCTTTTTCATAGATATTTCTTTCTTTTTCGAGCTTCCTGTATTTTTTCATTTACCCAGATACTGCTTATCCCTCTTTTTTTGCCAACTTCTTCTAATTTTTTTCCATAAATTTTCGCCACTTCTCCCCCAAACTTGTTCATTTTCTATAAGCTCAATAAATTTCTAGGATAAAAACATATACATTTTAAAGATCAATGTGGCTAACAATAAAAGTTTTGGCTCAAAATTGGCTAACTAGGGAATCATGAGTTCATAGGTAGGCTTTTTAGGCTAAGTGATGCAGACGGAAGCTCATGGATAAACGAAAAACGAACAAAAGTAATACGAGACTTCGAGAAGAAACGTAAATTGCAATGAACAAGAGAATAATCTTAAATTTTAATAATATTCAACCTCCCTAAAAATAATAGTAAAACAACTATTTATAAGACCAAACTAAAAGTCCTAACCTAATTAGAAAATATTAAAAGATAAACCAGAATAAAAGACTCCTAAACACAAATCACTTCCTAAAATATATGATAATGTAAAATCTTAAAAGATATATCATATCTCCATCATTCTCTTCGGGTTCGAGACGATTCATCCTCGAATCGGAAGGGAGATTGTCACTAGAATAATTGTTAAACCATGGAGGAGCGCGTGGAGGACGAGACGGAAAAACAAGGCGAATATCAAAATATATTTGAGCTAGATCAAAAACAAAGTAATTCATTTCTGATCCATAGTTTCTCTTCAGCGCCCCTGAAGCCATATAATAAGGTATTTCCATGATCTCAATGAATCTTTCTATAGGCTTGAAGAAAATTGATAGTCCAAAATCAATGTCCTTAAATGGTGATATTTCCTTCTTAGTATTGAAAAAAAAAATCCCGGCTTAAGATCATGTTGCATGACCTCATGCGTATGGCAATTTTCAATTTCATTGGCAAAAATTGGTAGTCCGTCATAACCACGAGCATCGTCGTCAAATTTCGGTTGTTTTTCATAGTCAACCATTGAAATTGTATCATCACCTTCCTTATCAAAGATAGGTGACCCATTATAACCACCAATCTCCTCGTCAAATTTTGGAGGCTCGTCGTAGCCAACCTCCACGATAGTGTTGTTGATTTTTTCATCAAAAATTAGTGGCCCATTATAGCCATCATCTTCAATGTCACTTGAGAACAAAGCATCCATGCCCGTGGAATATCGTAGGCAAATTCACAACTACCAAGAAATTAATTTACAATAAATCTCTTGATTTCTTGATATTGGATGCGTACGATATGCACTTGTTTTGCCAGCAAGTCGATCTGCTGACGAATCTGAGCAGTGTCATTGCTCATAGCTTCAAAACCGAAGTGGTGTCGAGATGGCATATTAAGGATCGTAGTCGGTCTCTAGATACCAACTGATGCATCGGATATTTAGGGACAACACCAAAAGATAGTGCAAATACATCGGATATACCCTCACATTCCCACCAAACCGAAAGACATCCAAGAGAATGCACATACTGTGTTACGACCTTGGCATTTAAAATTCTAATTTTAAATGGGAAACGAGCCAAGGCTTGGAGAGTTTTTGATTATGCACTAACAATATTAGCCGACGTAGGATGGCCTTATTAATTATCATAGCATTAATGGCAACATGAACCTCATCAACCTCATGCATCTCTCCATGCTCGGGGTGAGATTCTTCAAGTGAAACCTCAATTTTTTTATCAGAAATTGGTGGTTCGTCGAAAATTGGTGGTTCGTCGTAACCACTATCATCCTCATTAAATTGTGGTAATTTGTCGTAGTTAACTATTGAAATCGCGACGTCACATTCTTTATCAAAAATAGGTGGCCCATCATAACCATCGATCTCCTCATCAAAGTTTGGAGGTTTTTTCGCAGCCAACCTCCGTAATAGTATCATCATTTTCCCCATCAAAAATAGGTGGTCCATTATATCCACCATCTTCAACTTCACCAGAAAATAAACCCTCCATGTCCGTGGAATAGGTTCCCAACGGGGTGAATTGGATGGGCACAACATCGTATGCAAACTCACAACACCAAGAAATCATTTTTCAATAAGTCTCTTGATTTCTTGATATTGGATGCGCATGATATTGATTTGTTTGGCCAGCAAGTCGATCTGCTGAGAAATCTGAGCAGTGTCATTGCTTGTAGCTTCAAAACCCAAGTGGTATAGAGATGACATATTAAGGATCGTAGTCAGGCTCTGGATACCAACTGATGCAGACGGAAGCTCACGAATAAACGAACAACGAACAAAAGCAATACGAGACTTCGAGAAGAAACGTAAATTGCAATGAACAAGAGAATAATCTCAAATTTTAATAATATTCAACCTCCCTAAAAATAATAGTAAAACAACTATTTATAAGACCAAACTAAAAGTCCTAACCTAATTAGAAAATATTAAAAGATAAACTAGAATAAAAGACTCCTGAACACAAATCACTTCCTAAAATATAAGATAATGTAAAATCTTAAAAGATATATCATATCTCCATCACTATGTAGGCTAAACAAAGATGGTCTTAGATCATTTTCAAAAATTATACACACACATGGCTTCAATGAAGATACTAGAGCAAGTTCTTGAGTTCTATCAATCATGAATGACACACTCAAGAAAAAAACAAGTCTGCATAATATAAAGTAGTTTAAGGCACAAAAGCTCACAGGCTTATTTTTGCAACATGCTCAAATACCGAATTTTCTTAACACATGCCAAGCAAATAAATAACTTTCCTCCTAACAATTTATTACATTATTCCCACAAGTATGTTATCCCATGTCATAAACATATCGATAGTAAAATCATACGGGAGTTGGGCATACAAACTGAATTAAAACCACATACAATAGCAATGAAATGAGCTAAAGCGGTAAACGTGCTAAAACAAAAATAACTAAAAATCGAAAAACTTAAACAAAAATCGAATTTTTTTTTCGAAAATTATAATGCAAAAATAATAATGCAAGTGCTCTACATGTAGTCCTAAATGCAATGCAAAATGCAAGAAAATACTAAATTACGCATTCTTGACAACCCACCCCTAAACTTAAAATATGTTTCATCCCGAACATATGAGTAAATTATCAAAAGAAAGAGGAATGCGTAATAAGTACTTACAAAGATCACTGTGGTGGTGGAGGTGGATGGTAGTGGCTTTGTGAGATGTGCCACTGATCCATCCGAGACATCATCTCGTACATCTGTTGCTGTTGTTGGGTGATGGCATCAAACGCTGTAAGTACTCGAGGTGATACTAATCAGCGGTGACTGTCAACTGATATGTGTCATCTATCAATTTCCCCACATAAGTTTCTACCCTTTCGAACCTCTCACTCATGGTAAATGGTCGGTTTCCCCCTTGTTGAGAGGATTCCAGCATCTCCCTCATAGGCTCACCCTGCTCTTCTTGAGCAGCAACCTCCTCTTCCTCTCTAAGCAACCAGTTACCCCTATTTCTAATGGATTTAGCTTTGGGGTTGGGAAGCCTAACTGTTGTTCTATATGCCTGAATGAGCCAGTAATTGCGCCCATAAAATTTTATCATCTTCATAGCAGTTAGAACATTCAAATCAATCAATTTAGGCCCAGCGGCCTCCGCAAACCCATTCAAATTAATGTTGAAATATTCAGCAATAGGGGTAATCATCCCCCCGATGCAAATTCCACCCCTTTCACTTTTTCTAATCCTATCAAATTGTTGGACTATCATAGCCCCGGCGTTTGGTACCACTTCAGTCCCCGATGCCAAATACCATATAATAAACTATTCATCAACCCTCAATGCCCCTCTACTCTCCTCCCTCGCAAACTGAACATATCGAAATACAGGGTTCTGAATACTAGACGCCTTAGAAGTGTCTGGCGTGTAAATTCATTTCCCGATTATCTTTTTCCAAAACCTATCCTTATCGAACTCCTCGTGCTCCTCCACCCCATACGCCGGAGTTTTGTAAATTTCATTTAAATCATCAATTGTTAGTTCCCTTTGTTCATTCCCCAAGTGAAACCTAACTTCCATAAAGTTTCGTTTCCGGACCACCAATTCAAAGCTACTTAAAATATCAAGTGTGATAACAGAATAAGTAGCCCAATGCCCATTTAGAAATTCATGTCAGTCAATTATACCGTACAAAGATCTAAAATCTTCCAATAAACCTAAATTTGTAAGAGTAGGTTCATCGGGATACATAGTATTAATCCATGTACGAAAATAGAGTATCGTCCATCTAGCTCGATGGGTTTCATTTGGCAATATGACATTGGAATCTTCGGGCTCCTCGGGGTCAAAAATCGGTTGAGGCTCGGGTTTGGGCTCCGGAGTCGGCTCCTTCCTTCTCCTTGTATTCCTCCTAGCTCCTGTTTCATCCCTAGAAGCCATGAATTTCAAGGTATGGAAGAGAAAAAATCTGAAATTTTTTGGAGTTTTGGAGTTCCTCCAAATTTGATGTAGAACTTGGGGAAGTTCAAAATTTGAAGATAATTGGTGGTGGGTTTATTTAGAGGATGAAGGATTTGTGTATTTGGTTTGGAATTTGTGGTGAATTTGGAGAGATTTTGAGAGTACTTTGAGTATTTATGGAGAGAATTTTTATGGGTTAGGGTTTGTGTAGGAGAAAGTGGGAGAAAAAGTGAGAATTTGGGGTTAAAATAGGGGTTGTAAGTAGTGTGCCCTATTTTTTTTCGCCATCTGTTCCATTTGTCCTTCATCACACGGCCGTGTGATGGTCACACGGCCCAGCCGTGTGATGCTGGGCAGTTCGCCCTCTCGCACGGTCAGGTCGTGTGATCTCACACGCCCGTGTGGGATTGGTTCCGTACATTTTTTTTTACCGGGAGTTTGTCGTGATGCCTCCTACACAACAACTCAAGAAAACTAAAAAAAACTATAAATAAGTTAATAACAATTAAAATTAAAATTGA
The DNA here is from genome assembly GCA_016081115.2 of Rehmannia glutinosa. Lineage (NCBI taxonomy): Eukaryota > Viridiplantae > Streptophyta > Magnoliopsida > Lamiales > Orobanchaceae > Rehmannia > Rehmannia glutinosa. The sequence goes on from JABTTQ020000471.1 coordinate 49,396, forward strand.
AGGCGACAAAAATGTACGGAAATAAGAAATAAATTGGGTTGCCTCCCATACAGCTATAAGTTTTACGTCTTCAGCCAGACTTCAGATTTCTAATCACTATTGCTAAACTTTGTCATTTGAAACCTGTGAACCCTCAATGCCATCCATCAGACGAATGGCGTTGCATTGCTCCCGTGGATTCGGCTCAGTATCGCTTGGGATTTACCATTTTTTATGTTGGCCTCCCACATCAGTTGCGATCTGGGCTACTTGCGTTTCTAGAGATTTCAGTCTTGTGTTTATGTTCGTGTTTAGCTGAGTGACCTGTTCTTCTATCCTGTCTATCTTGGCTTCATGTTTGTTAAGTCCTGCCCTTGTTTCTCCGATAAACGAGAATAGCATCTCTTCAACATATGCTTTCTTTTCAATTGACTCCGCTCTGCCTTGATTACCCACGTTATATACCTAAGGTGGCTACAAAATATTTTTATTGTTAGCATAAGAGAAATTTTCATGGTTTCGCAACCCTGGATGGTAGTAGTTGGGTATCTGATTATTTTTATAATTGTTGTTGAAGTTTCTTTGTTGGCCCACAAAATTTGCTTCTTCTTAAACAACAGCAGGAT
>JABTTQ020000472.1:0-194224 GCA_016081115.2 Rehmannia glutinosa
ATTAGCGTTTCAATTTTGTATTGCTATGCAGCCTACGTTATCTAGCCAATTCTTTGCTGCTCCATTTATACAGCCAGTGTAATGGGGTACCGTGAGATGAGAAACATCTCGAGCGACATGAATACCACAACCAATGGCTGGAGGTTGAACTACTGATGTGTAGAATCGCTTACGTGGGCCCTTTCCACGTCTTGATGAATTTATCAATATATTCTACTTGGAGTGGAGTATATCTCGATGGGTTGAGCAATTAAACACCAAACCGATGATGCGCGATAGTGCTCAAATTCTGAAAAATATATTCACTTTCGGTTTGGAACCGAGAGCTTTGATTAGCGATGAAGTGCACTTTGTGAATAAATTAATGAGCACTTTTACTTGCGAATCACGAAATTGAAGCCGCAATTGGCATTAACGCCTGTCGCAAGTGGGCTGGGCAATCAGTGGCAATCGCGAGATTAAGCAAATTTTGGAGAAGGCGATTGAATATAAATCGCCAAGTATTGGGCAGCGAAGTTAGATGATGATGCATTGTGGGCATATCGGTTCGCGTAAGACACCGTTAGACACGTCCATATGGGTTAGTGATAGGAAATCGTGTCGCGCGAAGTCGAATTGGAGCATAAAGCGTTTTGGGCTGTGAAAGAAGTTGAATTTTGACTTCCAAGCGTGGGTGAGAAGAAGACTCTTCACATAGCAAGCAGGATGGAGGAGTTAGGGATGAAGCTTATGAAAATTCGGATTTATAAGGAAAGCGAAAAGATGTGGTCGAATGATAAAGAAGAGGTTTTTACAGGGTGAACAAGTCCTTTTTATTTAACTTCGCGTCTTAAACTCTTTAGCGAGAAAACTTAAGTCGAGGATGGTGGGCGTTTGTGATAAAGAAGGTGTTAAATCACTCGAGAATAGTGGAGTTATTGGTGAGATGGGGGAGGCGTTCATGGTAGATGGCGGATCAAAGCGTTACCTAGCAGAGAGATCAAGGAAAGCGTACGCCGCAAGCGCTAAATGCGTGGTCCCGAACCCTGGGCGTCAAGCTATGAAGCGTTAAATTTAGCCAACATTGGAAGCGACCCAGCCGGTTTTTAGCGTTTTATTTCTTCCCGTGTTTTCTTGGTTTGTTTTTCCATTTTCTAAGATTAGGATTTATTTGCTTTTTCATAGGTTGAGATTTTTTTCCTTATTTTCATAAAAAAATAATTTGGAAAATTGAGTTGGGGAAATGCAGTGCCTATTACGAGCAGGCCGTCGCCATATACCGCAACCGTCTTGCTTACCCGATCAAAGGCCGAAAACTTTGCTGCCACGGGTAGCGCGTCTTGTCGCGCCATGACGCGTCACGGTGCCCAATGCCCGAGGTCGAGTTGCCCGACCCCACAACGCCGAACACGCCGTGCCGCAGAACGACCACTTGCTCTCTTGCTCGCCCCGTAATAAAATGGGCGGGGAGGGCAATTTTTTTTCACAAAATCACCACCTCTCTGCAGACGAACACAAAGCAAGCCACATCAATTTTCTTCATAAAATTTCCCCTAAAATTCACCACAAATCACTTCCCCAATACTCTAACCACGATTTACACTTATGAAATTGCTTTGAAGAAGATTTGAGTAGAAAAGCACTAGGGTTTCAAACTTCAACTCTTTTGAATTCTCGGGATTTAAGGTATGGTGCACTTTTTATTTAAAATTTCTTGGGGATTATGAATTAGGGTTACTATATGATCTTGTTTGATACTTTTGCCATGAATTTGATTGAATTTTTCTATTGGGCATTTTATCGAACACTTGTGGTTGTTGAATTAAAGATGTTTTTGGTTGATTATTTGATGAATTATACATAGGCTCGATTGTTTAGGGTGTTATTGACTGATTCTCACGCAATTATATTATTGTTTAGACTTGGAAGCTTATTTGTAGATTAAATTGTAGAGATGAGACACTATACCTTATATGGATTGTTGTATGTAATTATCGTTTTTCTTTTACTTGGCATGTCACAAGTCTCATGATTGTTTTGTTAAGGTACTCATTGAAACAAATGGCCCAGAACCAAATAACCAAAAGAGGTCGGGGTGGACGTCGGAAGAAGCGCTCGGGAGGTAGTCAAATACCCTAACTTTATGGACTCACCTTCCACGCTGAATTAATGGAGCGATGGAGGCACATTTTGATCCCTTTCGTCTTTCATGCCCATAGCATTTATCTGCAGTGATGATTATTACTGAGCTCTCGGGATACATGAGGAGGTGTGGCTCATGTTTGAGCAGTGGGATGGGTTTGTCTTCGCAGGCGGTGACATTTAAGACACTCATGCTTGAGTTCTTAAGCACGATGCACGTGCGGAGAGCCTTGATAAATGAACACCGGAAAATCGATTCCAGTTAGGCGGCGTTGGAAAAACGTCACCATCAGCGAGCCCGAACAGTTTGGGAGGGTACCATCGAACGCCCGTGCGGACGTTTAGCGCAAACTACAACGGCGTGGTAAGCGAAGGTTGACTTAAACCCCAGGCGCTGTCTGATATGCGGCGTACATCGAGCACAAGCACTCGCAGCCCCATATTCCATTACATCAGTGATGGCCGGTTAGTGTTCGCCGCACACACAGGGTATGTGGCGAGGAGCTATACTACTTTGGTGTATCTCACCCGCGTGCTTATAATATGGCGGCGTCTTTTTATACAGGAACTCACCGCCCGTTTACATCTCTCGGGGAAGTCGGGATAATATTAATTGGGAATGATCACCCCATTGCTCAACATTTTGGGGTTGATATGCGCCGCGGAGGCCCGATAGAGCAGCGTGAAGCATCAACATGAGCACCCTCCGCACCATGGAGATCATAACGAAGAGGAGAACACCTCTGTTTTCAACAAAAGTCGGGTCTCTTTTTCCCTCCTAACCCGATAGCTCATTCATTGTGTGAACAATCAAATTAAGCAAGCCAGCCACTCGGGGGGCTCATATTAGGGTCATGGGCAGCCGTTGCACGAAAAAGGAGGAGGGTAGCGTGGTTACGGATGAAGAAAGATTTAGTGATGGAGAGGCGAGGAGACGATCGCCAAGAGAGGGTTTTTTGGGGCCTCCCACGAGGCCACCGATATTCTGAAGCTCCCCTTAAGGTGAGGCGTGGGGACATGATATGATGAGGATAGATTCTATGCTCTTGGGCGGCATGCGACAACATAGGGGCGGCTTGGATTCACAGGATGGGTTACCCGTCTTCGAGCGGAAGCGGGAACAAAGGCATCGGGCCAGGAGCAAGGGGTACCAAGCCAGTGCTTGTAGTACCAAGCCCAGCATGGGAGTTGGAGATATCGAGACGTTGCATCGAATTCAAAATTGGCATATCTCCCAGGGCCCCTTTCTGCCACCACCCCCACAAAGTAATCCGAGGTTACTATCCACACTTTTCTTTGAAATTCTACCTTCTCTTCTATGCGCTATAATTTCATTCAATTTTTGGGAGAGGTAGTATTTTTGAAGGGTGTGGCGTTATTGCATCATGTGGTTGCATTTAGAGCATGTAGTATGTATTGCAAATGTAATTTTTGATTTTTAGCACGTTTTATTGCTTTAGCACGTTTATTACTTTCTTAGTTATTTAGGAGTGAGTTGACCGCTATTGTGCGGTTTGTTGATCTTGGGAGCATGTGTTGAGCAGTTTATGTTGTTTTGAATTGGGTGTTGGCGTGAGTTGACCGGTTGAGAATAATTAATATGGAGCATGTGATTATTGGGATCATGGTTAAAATACTTTGAATTGTGCACTTACAAACTGTGGCGTTTTGAGCACTTTATTACTTTCATATTATGCGGTGTTGTTGGTTGGTTAGTGTGTCATTCATGTTGTTTTGAATTTAGAACTTGCACTCCGGTATCTCTCCAAAGTCACATGTTGTATGCATTCATGAAAATGATTTTAGGCCATTTTTGTTAAGCCTTTCAAGCCTTTTGCCTACCTTATGATACTTGATTTCCCACTAGTTAGCGATTTGACTGTGCTGATTTTTTGATAGCCACATTTCAAAGCGTTAGAACTTAATTTGATATATACATTCCTAGCTTGAGTGTATAACATTGAGTAAAGGGGATTGAACAAAGGGTTGAATGAAAGGGTATCAAGAAGTTAGAAAATAGTGTATATGTTGGGTGATTGGGAATAAAAGAAGAAAAGAAGGAAAAGAGGATACTCACAAAAGTCGGAAAAAAATCTATAAATGTTTAGGTGGCCATAAGTGAAAATAAATTTGGAAATTGTGATGTAAGAAGAGAAGAAGAATGATTTGTATGAAAAAAAAAAAGAAGGGAGAAATAGAGGTGATAGGATATAAGGCGATTGGGAGTACATAGTTGATTCGTATTAGAATAAGCTGTATGAGAAAAAGCGATGTGCTTACTTGACTGCGGTTGAGTTGAGTCACTTTATCCATATTTCCCTACCTTAACCAAAGAGCCTTCATTACAACCATAAACAAAGTCCTTTCGATTTGTGAATTGCATACAAACGAGTGGCGGAGATGTGAGACCATTTGCAAGCATATGGTAATTCTTCAACATTGATATGACTTGAGCGAATACACGTCTTATTATTCTAGTGAGTAAAGTATACACTTTATCCCCGAGAGGCGGGATTTGAAGTGTTTTACCATGATTTTAATAGACTTGTAGCTCCGTGTTAGCTATTTGAAACTTGGTTGGTTTTGTCTTGATGTACATGGATAGATGACATGAATTGTGATGCGGTGTTCTTGAGTTGCTATTCTTAACCCCATTTGTGTTGTCTTGTTTATAAAGTGTTGGCCAAGGATTCATCAACGAGTTTAAGTTTGGAAGTTTGATTGATATGTATTTTGCATGTATTTTGCCTTAATCTTGGCTAGAATGTGTTGATATGCATATTATATGAGTAAATAGGGTTTTATTCTGTTTTGTGGAAAAGGAATACGCTTTGCTCATTTGTAGGAATTTAAGCGATAATTGTAGCATTTTGGGAGCGATTCGGAGCATTGCAATCGCCTTGATATTTGATGTGAATCCGAGTTTGGAGTTAGTCGAAAGAAGTCGAGAAGGCAGAGTGCGAAAAAACGAGGAAGAAAAGCAGTAAGTACAAATTCTTCTGGTTGAGCGAGGCGGGCGTGCTCCCTGAAGACACCCGTGCTCAACCCTATCCGAAGAAACAGGTTCGACATATAGACGGCCTGGTGGTGCCATCAGTACGGCCCGTGCTCCTTTCGTGAGTTGGACAAATCTTGCGGCTACCAAGACGGGTCAAGGCTGGCGTGCCATCGGCTTGACGTCTCCTTTGCGGGAAAAAGCAGTTTGACTCATTTTCAACTAGGTTTCGACCCAAAGAAGTACAAATAGACACGGGCGCCACAAACAAGGACACGCTGATTTTTTGCCCTAGAAATCAGAGAAAATAGCAATTTCCTGGGAGATTTGGAGATATCGATCAAGACGCAAGAACACCTTCGAGGATTGAAGATAGATCGAGAGATCGTCATCATCCCCGAGTTCACTCATTCCATAGTATCATTATATTCAATTAGTTTATACATGAATATCAATAATTTGTCTATGGATTATTTCTTCTCTATGTCTGGCTAAACACTTTGTGATTCCGGGTTTGAGTAGGTTAATGGATACTTTTATTTGATGATTTATTGCAATCAAAGTTAATGTTTTCCAAATTTATTCAAGTACTTTGCTTTAATTCTTGTTTTATCAAAGAGCTATTGGTTTAACTTGTTTTGATATATTGATTCATAATTCAAACAGATGAGTTTCAATATTAGATCTATGAGTACTTGACATGAATAGCTTGCATGATTGAGAAGTCAGTGAATATTCGTGAGGCACTTTCAATCTTTTGATCTTTTTGGGAGTTGGATATCTCATGTTGACTAGAGATCTAGCATAGATATTCCAATCAACGCTTTTACATGCATCTCGAGAGATAGGGTAAATTACTTTTGTGATTTGTCATAGGGAAGAATCGTTTAACTTTGGTTTGATTAATCTTATAATAAAGGGGATATTAATTGACATAACCCAACCAGGGAATCCATTCATTCATACTTGATCTTTTAATCCATTCTTTGCTTTGTTTTATTAGGATAATTTACGCTTTAGTGTTTATAAAATCAATCCTTCAACTTTTTGATAGTCTAGATAAAAATAAGGCTATTACAATCCGATAACCAGTCTACGTTAATTTTATTAGTCCTCGTGGATTCGACCTTGCCAACCCTATTCTATAAACTCAGACCGTACACTTGGTGAAGCTAAAAAATAAGCGAACACTAATTAGCTTTCTAATACATATTACATTCGACTAGGGGTGGTGCATTCGAATCAAGTTCTCGGTTCGAAAAACCGCCGGTTCCGATTCCTCATTTTTAAAACGGTACACTGCAATCCACGCTCATCTCGGTTCGGTTCCAAAACCAGAACCTGATTCGGTTCAGTTTTGGAACTCGGTTCCACGATTCCGGTTTCCGGTTTAGTAGTTTAACCATTTGTTTATCTTTAGATAATATTTTTATTTTTAACAAAATAGTTTATCAATTTCGAGTTACAAAAAGAAGGAAAAAAAGAAGAAAAGACACGAACTTAATATTCAATTAAGTTTTGTATTTAATATTATAATAATATTAAATTCTATATTTATTTAATAGAGTATAGGCGAATTAAAGTTCACGTGGTTCGCACAACATTTTGTTTAAAATGTGTCTCATGTAATTACGAATATAAAATATTGCAACAAACATTTAACATTTCTTCTAACATATTTTAACAAACAACAAAAAACGTTGGTTTTAACCCTGAAACCAATGGTTTTAATTGCAGGATTCCACTACGGTTCCACATACGGTTCTAACCGACGTTCCACGATTTTTTGACCAAAGAACTGCGAAGCTTAATCGGGTGTAAATGGTTCCTAAACTATTGACCATGATTCTTTGATTTGTTGACCATGGTTCGGTTCTGGTTTGGAATTCGGTTTCGGTTCCATTTGGCCACCCCGACATTCAACGTATGTATATTCATACAACATCCAAGATGGATATAAAATCTATAAGGTTGCATTTGAATTGAATGGTTGATTTGAGAAATGATTTCTAGTAACTCCATATAAACTTAATTGATAATCCACCATAATGACTAGCTCGAAAATGGTCAAAAATTGAGTTCAACCATTTAAAATCCATTATGTTAATCACCCAAACTAGTTTAATCTTTTTATTATGGATCTGAAATTCTTAGTTTTAAATTAATCAATCGGAATGAAGCCTAAAATCTTTTAGACCGGCGCTGACTTTTTAGGGGTTTGTAGACATATAAAATAAAGTCATGGTCTATTAACAATTGCCAAGTGTCAAATTTTCAGTCTTTGGAAATCAAGATATATCTTGATAATTGTCTCAAATCATTTGAGATTATGACTTACCTTAATAAGATATTGAAGTGATCATTATCTCTTTTTATAATTATCACACATCGTGAGCAAGAGATAACATTAAATCTTGAAGTGCGAATCAAATCAAGATGCTTCATCATATGATTTATCAAAAATAAAACATCTCCTACAAATATAAATAGGGGTCATTCTCAAGAAATTAAATCACATTTTTGTTGAGAAGAAATACAAGCAAGGAAAATGTTGGAGAAAATTCCTCAACTCAGGAAGATCAAAAGTATATAGCGTTTGATTCGGGAATAGGCTACCAAGCCCCTCGAGCTAACATTATTGAAATCAAATTCATCTTGGAGGAAGATCAAAGTAATAGTTCCACCATTAAGTTCTTATATCGAAAGTTAAATATCATTGAATATTTCATGTTTTGATTCGAGAATAAGCTTTCAAGCCCTCAAATTAACGTTATTCAAATTTAAATTCACGACTTAGAGACGATCAAGCTAAAGAGTTCATCTCCAAAGTCTCAAATTTTGAATATTTTATTCTTGAATGGAAGAATTAGAACAAGAAATATAGACTATAACTCATATTTTTCAATTGATTCGCATAGATTCAATTTGTATTATGTTTCTTGTTTGTTAACTTGCGATACAATAAAACTTTGTGTTAGAAATTTTGGCATGCCAGTGGGACAATCTCTACTTCTCATCATTTCTCTTCATATCAAGTTCAAATGTCAATGAAGATGGATAACCACTCCAAGTTCACAAATGGTAACCTTTATATGACAAACAATGAAGTCACCGCTCCAAAATACAAGACAAGGGGACAAGCCAATATTGGGCATTGTCGATACATGAAGCCAACACTAGTCCAAATGAAGGGCAAGAGAATTTGATATTTTTGCAAGTCATCAAGTTTTCTCCAACAAATGAATGGACAAGAGAATATGGTGGTTTTTCAATCGAGTCATTGACAAAAAGTTATTCAATCCGACTATGGTTCACGAATGCTCTATAAGCTCAAACTTAGAAACATCATCGGTCATGGTGGTCAAAACTACTTTGCTCGAAGAGCAAATTGCATGTTTGACAAAAGCTATTGAATGACTCACAAAACATACTCAAAAGAAAGACTCTCAAATCATGAAGTTGATAGACAAGTGAAGAACATTGATTGAAGTCGCATCATGGTCAAAGCAGTCGAAGTGCAAGATGAAGTCGAAAAGTCCATGAAGCAACAACTAACTGAAGATGAAAAGTTTTCAACTAAAGATTTGTGATTTTTGTCAGTGGATTGATTCGAGTTGACCAAGTGAAGGAATTCATTATGGGAATTATCAAAGGAAAGTTCGATAGAAGCTCCAAATCAACTTCTCTTTGGGCCACGCCATACACTTTGAGAATTGATAATTTGAATATGCCCATTGGCTATCAATCCCCCATGTTGCAACAATTCGATGGAAAAGACAATCTAAGACAAAGACGTGGCTCACTTTATAGACACTTTGCAATGATGCTGCATGCATATGGAGATTACTTGGTGAAACACTTTGTGTGATCTATGAATGGAAGTGCATTCGATTGGTACACCAAACTTGGTGACAAATTCAATTGATAATGGGGAGAAGTTGGAATGAGGGTTTCTCAACCATTTTTACATAGCATGTCGGACCGTTAGCATGATTGAGCTCACGAATTCACGAAAATAGAACAAAGAGTACATTATCGACTACATCAACCATCGGAGAGACTTAGCCTCGATTGTATATATCAATTGTTAGATGCCTCAACAATTGAGATGTACCCAACGAAATGGAGTCTATGCGATATACTTCAGGATTTAAGCAAAATACATTTGAATAATTAGCAACTCATCCGCATGCCATTGAGATAAGCTTGAATTTTGACAAAAAGATTGCTCAAATGATATTAATGATGATGAAGATGAAGAAGAAGTTTGAATCATTTTCAAATTCTCAATGCTCCTACATACGAGCATAAACTATCTGAAGTTGTCAAATTAAATTGTCTATAATGCTCCTTAACATGAGCATAAACTATTAATCACACTCCTGACATGGTATAAAATGTACATATCTAAAGTTCAAACTTTTACTCCTTGATACGAATATAAATTATCAACATATCTCAAATTCAAATGAAGACTCCTTGATACGAGTATAAAATATAAACATATCTCAAATCTAAATGAAGACTCATTGATATGAGTATAAATTATCGACATATTTCCAACTCGAATGAAGAATCCGAATACAAGGGTAAACTATCAAAATATCACAAACTCAAATGAAGAGTGATATGAGTTTAAATTATCAACGAATTATAAATTCAAATTCAAGAACGCTTTAATAAGAATTTAAACTATCAACAAATTAAAAATTTAAAAATCCTTCATATGAGTATAAACATCTATAAATTGAGAACTCCTTAATAAGAGGATAAAGCGACCGACAAATTCAAGAAATCCTAATAATAGCAAAATGCAGGTATTTGTCTAAAAGGTTAAACATCCTTGATATGAGTATAAACTATTTATATATTCCAAGTCATTCAAACTATTGTGGGTTGATCGAGGAAAAGAATCGAGACTCGTTCACTTTAACATTCATCGAAACAAATGCATGTGACAAGTATCGTGGGGAATTTGAAGATATAAGATTTATGGCTTATTGATTGTCAAGTGTCAAATTTTTAATCTTTGGAGATCAAGATATAACTTTACAACCATCTCAAATCATTGGAGATTATGACTTATTTTGATAAGATATTGAAGTGATCATTATCTCTTTTATATGATCACATATTGTGTTTTAAGAGATATAGGTCCCAAGGGGTGTGGTGTAAGGTTTAGAAGGGGGTGGTTGAATAAACACACAAATTTTCGAATTTAAGTCCTTTAAAATTATTCATGAGTTGACTCAAACAAGCGTGTCCTTGAGGGATAGCTAAGTTGTCATTCTTTGAGTTACCCACCCGGACTCGATAAAGTTGATAGTATAAGTCGGCATTTAACCCAAATACTAAACTTGGGCATTTTGGTTTGGTTTTTAACGTGAAAGACTTAACACCCTTTGATTTATTTAAGGCTGTTTTTAACGCATGATTTTTAGACTTGGTTATTTATCGGTTGGATAGCAAATATGATACTAACAAATGATATAAAGTAAATATCACGGGAAGCCTTCCAACAAACTTGATAATGGTTCAACCTTCAACCTTCCTACAATCGGTAGGAAAGTAGACCCCTTTGGTTTCTTCAAAAGTTTCTATTCAATGATTTGAAGTTGTCTTTCCTTCAAAGCTTGTGTTGGAACGAGTTCCTTCAAGTTTCGGGCTTGAGAATTATCTTGATAAGTTTTGAGAATATTGCGAGGTTATTTGCTTGAATATTTATTGCTTGTTCGTGGTTCGGGTAACCTCTTCTCAATCACTTCCTCGGCCATTTATAGTGCACATTTGAAATTTTGCCCGTTGAAGAGATAGCTAATTTCAAATGTCACTTTTGTGGTTGTTGGCTTGTCTTGTCTTGGTGTGCGATCCTTGATGTAGACTTTTCTCGTATTAATGGCATACAGAACTGCGGTGTCACGACACAAGATGCGATGCTTCCCATTGGTTCATTCCTTTTGCATAATTCGGAAAAGCACTTTTAGACCTGATAGCTTTACATCTACTATATCGAGTAACATTTGTGACTTTATTCCAACGGATCTAAGTCGATTGTCTTCACTTGACTTATGTCTTTACTAGAGTTACTTGAGTCGGCTCAATCATAGTATTGACTACTGCTTGTCACTCAACCCACGCAGAGACTTGGCTCTTTAAGTTGACTTGGCGATACTTTACTCGGATTGTTCCTCGGTGACTCTCCTTGATCGAGTCCTTGACTTTCTTCTTAGCCACACTCGGTGGCGACCAATGAGTCTTCATTCGATCCTTGATTGACTTAACTTAATCCTTGGCATAGTGACTTGACTCAAACTCTTTCAACCCTATCTATTACAATGCAAATTGCAAGGAAAATGGGGGTGCCAACTTCCTAGTTTAAGTTTTACATGGTATCATCAAAATCTATCAAATAAATTTCCTAACAAGAGATAATATTAAATCTTGAAGGAATATTTCTATTCAAGTGTTTTATCATATGGTTTATCAAAACACCTCTCAATAAGTATAAATACAGGTCATTCTAAGCGAATTAAATCACAATTTTGTAGAGAAGAAAAAGTAATAAAAACATTGGAGAAATTCTCTCAACTCCAGGAAGATCAAATTAAGAAACCATAGTGTTCAAAGTAAATTCTAAAGGCGTTCATCGAGGAGTTTTCTCAAATTATAACATTTGATTCATGAATAATCTATCAAGCCATCGAGCTAACGTTATTGAAATTAAGTTCATCTTGGAGGAAGACCAAGGAGATAGTTCCACCAAGAAGTTTTTATATCAAAAGTGAATATTGTTGAATATTTCACGTTTGATTCGAGAATAAGCTTTCAAGTCCTCCAATTAACGATATTGAAATTCAAATTCAAGTTTGGAGAAGATCAAGTTGGAGAGTTCATCTCCATAGTCTCAAATTCGATTATTTCGTTGGGGAGAAGAATAATAGGAAAAATACAAATTGTAACTTATATTTTTAATTGAGTCATCTGATTCAACTTGTACTATTTTTTTGTTTGTTAATTTGCAAACAATAAAATTTGTATTCTGGGCCAATGGCCAAAAAGAAAAACAAATTCCTCTATAAAAAAAAAAAACCAAAAATACAAATAAGTGTTTTATATATGTACACTTTTCAAAATAAACATATTTTATATAAAATAGTTAAATAAACGAACATACAAATATGTTCAAACTAGTTGCGAAATAATAGTAAACTTTAATGTCTCGAACCTGAAGTAAAAACACTTTTGATAGAATCGAGGCCTTAAATTAATTTTAAACGATTTAGATTCTTTAGGTGTTGTATGTTAATGTTGTAACAACGAACCAAATAACACATGCACACAACGGAATAAAAATACACGGATATTTTTAACGAGCTTAGATTCATCAATCTTAATGTGCGAGGCCATGCCCGGAAGAAGAAACAATCTAATAGTAGAAATGCAAAGCTTATTATAAATACATTTGGATTTACGAATAGCTTAAAGACTCCTCTTTATCAATTCATCAACACTCGTATAAAACTAATCTCTTGATTAAATCTTCATAATCTCAACCTTGTTGGAATCCCTCCAACTTCAAATCCTTGAACGGTTGAGTCGATCCACGCCATAGATCTTCACCCTCTACAGAAGAATAGAAATATGAAACAATAGATTTCTTGAAGAAGAACAATATAGCTGTTAGGAAATTTATTGTTAAGATTTTGATGATACCATGTAAAACTTAGAATAGAATTTGGCACCCCATTTTCCTTGTATTTCTATGTTGTAATAGATAAGACCGAAAGAGCAGTGAAGTCGGCTATGTCGAAAGAATGCAAGAACTCAATCAAGACTAAAGTGAAGACCCAATGCGTGTCGGTGAGTGTGGTCAAGATGGAAGGCAAAGACCCAATCGAAAGAGATCCAGGCGAGTAATAGTTGTGTAGAGTATGTGGAAGTATCGGTTAAGTTAGTAAAAAGCCATCTCTAGCAGATTGAATTGCGGTTGAGTCATTCCCATATGATTGGAGCAGACTCAAGTTAAAGGGTAAAAGCGGTGATCAAGTCAAGACAATCGACATTGATCCGTTGGAAGGGCGTCAATGATATTACTTCGATATAGTAATAAGTCAAGATGCAGTCTTAACGTGTTTGCCCGAGAAATATGCAAAAGGAATAACCCAATGGGACTAAAGCATGTCGGACCTATAAAGTTGCGAGTAATTTAATACGAGGAAGGGTTAACATCACATTGTTGCAAGCCAAGAATAGACAAGCCAACGAACAAGAAGTGTCATTTTAAAAATAGCCTATCTCTTTCGGGCCAATTTTCAAATGAGCACTATAAAAGTGAGAAGCATTTGAGAAAAAGATTACGAATCGATCTTACAAGCAATATTCAAGCAAGCACAACTGCAAACATTCTCAAAGCTTATCAAGATATTCCTCAACCCTAAAACTCGAAGGAACTCGATCCAACACATGTTGTGAAGGAAAGAATACTTCAACCAGTTGAAGAGAAAACATTTTAAAGAGCGAAAAGGGTCTACTCTCCAAGTTAAAAGAGTTGTAGTGAGGTTCAAGATCGAACTAGAAGTTTCGACCTCGTTGGAAGGTTGTGTGATCAATGCCGAGGTTTGAAGGGAGTTGAAGTAGCAAAGCGGTTGTCTTGTGAAGAAGTGAATCGCGAGGAGAAGAAAGTTGTGTGATCAAAGTGTCTCTAGACTCGAGAAATGCTTTGTAACTTGATATGTTACTTAGTGGATTCCTCCGGGAGTTGGAGAAAGAGTGGATTAGAGGAATTACCCATCCTGAACCACTATAAAATTTGCTTGTGTCATTTACTTTCAAAGACTTTACTTTCTTGCTCATATTTTTATATATGTTGATAAGTTAAATTTCTATCCAATGATAATAACAAATGCTAAAGACAAGTGTTAAAAAGTCTTAGTTGTTTAAAATCAAATCATCTAAAAGTCAAGTGTTGCCGAAGCGTGGCTAAGTTATACTATCAACGGCTCGTCAGTGCATTTGGTGGGTAACTTTCTTTGAAGAAAGCCAACCTATTTGTCCCCTAGGACTTAGATGATTTGAGTCAACTCGTTGAATATTTTAAAAGGACTAAAAGTAAAAATTTGGTAAAGTTTATTCAACTTCCCCTTCTAAACCTTACACCGCACCCACTGAGACCTACAAGTGGTATCGGTTTTGTTGGTTCATTGAGCCTTCCACACTTTGGATCTTTTTGAACTAGATCTCAATCTTTTTCAAACGGTTTAACACTTGTGTTTTCAAAGTCTTTCATCTTTAAATCGAAGTTGTTATCATGGAAGCCAATCTAATTTGTATTCTATGTTTATTATAGAAGTGTTTGATGATTGGAAGATTCGCATTGAGGCTCACCTATCGGCTATGAGCGATAAAATGTGGCTAGTGATAGAAGATGGGCAGCTGCAAATAATGAAAGTTATCTCTTTGTGAGAAGAGCACCTCGGGGTGAAGGAGAGGATCTTTGCACCACGGTGAGCTAGACCCACCATGGTTGAAAAACCTCGGAGTGAATTGACTAATGAACATAGAAAGAGATACAACTTTGGACAATGTGGGCGAGGATATTCTCTACAAGACTTTGGGCGAGCTATGTTGAACAAATTCAAATCATGCAAATCAGCCAAATAAATTTGTGATAAGCTGACCCTGATTTGTGAAGGATCAGAACAGATTAAAGAGAATAAATTAAATGTTGTTGTTAAAAAATTTGAAAATTTAAAATGCTTGCAGGTGAAAGTCTGAAATTTGGATGCGGATTCACATAGATCACTAATGAGCTTTCATCTCTTGGGAAAGAGTACACTCAGAAGGAGATGGGCATGAATATTCTAAGAGCCCTCCTAGTTGAATGGGAAATGAAGGTCATGGCCCTGAGATATTCAATGGACCTCTCAAAAACATCGAATCACGAGCTATTCTCAGACCTCAAAGCCTATGAGTTTGAGCTAAGAAGGAAAGAGCAAGAGGAGACAGTTGTACCGAAGATAGCTGCATTGTTGGCCAGTGAAGGGAAGAAAGCTGAGCCAAAAAGAGACCATTAACAAGAAGAAATTGCCTCGTGGTAAAGAGATTCAACAAGTTCTTTAACAAGAACTATAAAAGAAATAAGGGTGAAACCTCCAGGAGGCATTCAGCACCCTCCAAAGCAAGGGAGGACAGGCCGCCCAAGAGAGCTAAAAATCAGAGAGCTTATTATCAAAGAGCTGATAATCAGCGAGCCGAGAGAGCTGATCGAGAGCTGTGTTGTGTTGGAATTGGAACAACAAACAGGACACTTTCTTTGTTGGTTCCTATCCATCCGATCAACAAATACTGAGAAATGAAGATGAAAGAAGAGTCTTGAGGAAAGAAGACAAGAAAAGAAGAAAGCCATGTTGCCTGCTGAGACTATTGAGCCAACCAAGTGCAAAGAAGCAGCAAACTCGGACAACAGTGAAACTGACTACTCAAGTTATACTAAGGAAAAGGCTTTGATCCGCCTCATGGACAAAGAACTAGATCAAGAAGATGAGGTACACTCTAACTCATCTCATTTTGATTCAGTGATAGTGGGTGATACACACACTTCATCACCCACATATCTTTATGATTCATTAGGCAAAAATGATGAAAGATTTGAGCACATTAAAACCTCACACACTTTTGAATGAGAAAAAAGACCACCTTAAAAGCCAAAACTCGAGTTGACTAAAGAGTTGAGTACTCTAAGTCACATTCTTGATGAGAACACTAAGCTAAAAATTTGAGAATGCTAAGATCTTTGAGTTGGTACATTCTTGAAATGAGGGAAAAAGATCTCAAAAATGTGATTGCATCATTTACAAAAGCATCCAAATCATTGGATGAACTTATTATAAGTCAAAAAAGTGGAGATAAGACATGCATAGGATTCCATTCCTTTGTGCATAGTCAAACTCCCAGAGTGATTTTGGAAAAAGGATCCTCAAGCAATGGGAATCAAAGCCAAAAACACCATATGGTGCACCAACATCCACACCAAAACACAATCACAATCATCTTGGCCTTGGATACAAAGGTAAAGGAAAGAAGCGGTCGAGTATCTTTGAGAGAACAATTGAAAAGAAATTTAGACAAGTCCATCGTTGAGGAGGCCTAACAGAAAATACTCTGTAAAAAGTCGAAATAGAGCTACCAAAAGCCCCAGAGATTTCATCAGAGAAATACATATGATGGGAATGGTGGAAACTATCCAAACCAAGCTGATTGGAATAACCATGTGAAATATCAGCAAAAACCTATGGGATACAAGCCAAAATGGCAAAGACCTCAACCTCAACAAATGTCATTCCCAATGCAAAAGAGCCATTATCAACACACATATGCACCCAGGCACAACACCCAGAAATTCCACAACTACCCCAAGAAAGAAGTTGCTAAAAACAAACACACAAGCATACATCCAAAAGAGGCAGTTGTATGATCCTAAAACCCCCAAACAATTTGCTAATGTGCATTATGATTATGGAACTGATAGATGGCAACCTCTTAGAGTCAGATCATCTAACTATGGGTACCTAAAAAGCGATTTCCTTGATTGCAGGTTAAAGGAACAGGCGAGTGTCAAGGAACCAAGGTACATGGATAGTGGTTGTTCAGGACATATGACAGGAATAAAAGAAATATATCAAGATTCAATGAGATTAGAGGTGCTAAAGTCATATTTGGAGGTAATGAAGCTACAGGGGAGATCAAAGGCACATTATCCATCAAGAAAAATGGATTGGAGATCACAAATATTGCTTATGTTGAAGGTCTCAACTTCAACCTGTTAAGCATCAACCAACTCTGTGACAAAGGCTACAATGTAGGATTCAACATGGGGATATGCAAGATCAAAGATGCTGAATCAAATGAAATTGTGCTGCAAGAAACAAGGCACAATAATATGTATGTGGCAGATTAGTCTACTGCTACACCAAGCACATGTTTGCTAGCAAGGATCACAGCCGAATCAAGTTGGCTGTGGCAAAAGAAGCTGAGTCATCTGAATTTCAAGACAATCAACAAGCTTGCAAGGAGTCATCTTGTGGAAGGATTGCCAGACTTAGTGTACAATAAAGTAAGCATATGTGATGCAAGCTAGATGGAAAAGCAAATCAAATCATCATTCAAGGATAAGCCAAGTCCTTCTTCAACAAGGATATTGCATCATTGCATATGGATTTATTTGGTCCATTTAAGCTAGTATCGTGGAAAGAAATTCACCTTAGTGGTGGTGGATGATTATTCAAGATATACATGGACAATTTTCATGTGTAAAAAGAAGGAAACAACTGCAGAAGTTGCCTCAGCTGATGAAAAGAGTTTAAAATGAGAAGAGTCCAACCATTATAAAGATAAGATCTGACAGCGGAACTGAGTTTGTCAATGGGATTATAACTCACTATTGTGTTGAGAATGGTATTTCTCATGAGTTATCAGCTGCAAGGACTCCACATCAGAATGGAGTAGCTGAAAGAAGGAATAGAACTCTCTAGGAAGCTGCAAGGACAATGTTAGTTGAAGGTTTGGATTGCCTGAGATTTTGAGATTTTTTGAAAAAATAAATCTGACATGCTATACTCAGAATAGATGCATGATAAATATGCAATTTAAACAAGACTCCCTATGAGATTTGGACAGGGAGAAAGCTAAATGTTGGATAATTCAAGATATTTGGATGTAAGTGCTTCAGCCACAACAATGGCAAGGATAATTTGAAGGCTTTTGATGTTAAAGCTGATGAAGGTATCTTTTTGGGATACTCAGTTGAGAGTAAAGCCTATAGAGTGCTAAACAAGAGTACTATGGTCACAAAAGAGTCTATCCATGTGGTGTTTGATGAGCCAAATATAAATGGAGAAGACATTGATGAGTTAGCTGAAAAACAAAATCAGCCAACTATGCAGAAGAGTCCTTGTGATGAAGCAGATGTGAGAGCACTCAACCCTGTAGATGATGAGATTGCTGAATCTCAAAGTCAGCTGGAAGTTCTGTAGCTGAATGATGATGAAGAAGTTGTTCAAGAGTGCTTAGTTGCAAGACGGTTGAATCCAGCAGACTTACTCTAGCCAGATGTGAGATGTCTGAGAGACCATCCACCTGAGTTAATTTTTGGAGATGTTAGAGATGGCATAAGAACCAGATCTAAAACATAGCATGAAGTTATGTTCACTTGTTTTATTTCCCAAATAGAGCTAAAGATATGTCTTAAGCATTGGAAGACACATTAGATTGAAATTGTATGCAAGAAAGAGTTGAACCGAGTTTGAGAGAAACAAAGTATGGGAATTAGTTCAAAGGCCAACCCACCAAAATGTTATTGGTACTAAGTGGGTATTCAGAAACAAGATGAATGAGGAAGGATCTGTTCTCAGAAATAAAGCAAGATTGGTAGCCAAAGGGTATTGACAAGAGAAAGGTATAGATTTTGATGAAACCTTTACTCCTGTTGCTAGATTGGAAGCAATAAGGATGTTTCTTGTTTATGCTGCACATAAGAACTTCACTGTATATCAAATGGATGTGAAAGGTGCAATTCAGAATGGACTGTTAGAGGAAGAAATCTATGTTGAACAACCTCCAGGTTTTGAGCAGAAAACTTTTGGAGATAAGGTTTACAAGCTCAAGAAGGCATTGTATGGATTGAAACAAGCACCAAGAGCATGGTACGACACATTGTCTCAGTTTCTAATTGACAATAGATTCACCAAAGGCAAAGTTGACAGAACACTCTTCAGAATCCAAGATGGAGAGAGTATACTTCTTGTTCAAATATATGTGGATGATATCTTCTTTGGATCTACAAACAAAGAGTTGTGTGACAAGTTCTCAAACCTCATGCAAGGGAAATTTGAGATGAGCATGATGGGAGAGCTGACTTTCTTCTTAGGACTTCAAGTCAAGAACTTGAAGGATGGAACCTTCATAAGTCAAACCAAGTATACCAGAGATTTAATAAAGAAATTTGGTATGGAAGAAAAGTCATCAGTAAAGATTCCCATGAATACATCAGTCAAGATGGATATGGATGCAGATGGCAAAGCTATTGATCAAACTAGATATAGAGCCCTCATTGGATCTTTTCTCTATTTAACAACAAGACGGACATCACCTTTGCGTAGGTGTATGTGCTAGATTTCAACATGCACCAAAAAGAGAGTCAAATGGTTGCAATTAAAGAGAATCCTAAGGTATTTGAAGGGATGCCAATAAGTTGATTTATGGTATCCAAAGGAAGGAGGATTCAAGCTGGTAGGAAACTCAGACTCAGACTATGCTGGATGTAGAGTGGACAGGAAGAGTACATCAGGTACTTGTCAAATGCTTGGAAATAGATAGGTTTCTTGGTTTAGCAAGAAACAAAATTCAATAGTCGCATCCACGGTGAGCGGCGAATATATGGGTCACAGTTGTGCCCAAGTTCTATGGATGACAAAGGTGAGAGACTATGATATTGAAGAAAGAGAAATTCCAATTATATGTGATAACACTAGTGCTATTGCAATCACTCGAGAATCCGGTGTTGCACTCAAGAACAAAACATTGATGTCATATATCATTTTATAAGAGATCATGTTGAAAAGAAAGACATCACCTTGGAATACATCTCAATCGATAAGCGGTTAGTTGGCATATTCACAATGCCCTTATGTGAATCGATATTTGAAGAGCTTAAGAATGAGCTAGGGTTAATTGAAGTTTGAGTTAGGACACTCGGAAGACTCAATCACAGAGACAAAAGAAAAAAATGAAAAATGAGCAAGTTTCACATTTAAAACCAAGTGAAACAAACTGACCTAGACGAGAAATGTTGTATCGAGATAGGTGGCAATTTGAGTGATCTAATGTGAAGAGAGAAGCGAGTCATGTCACTTTTGGATGATAGCTGAGTTATTTATGAACTATGTGACAATACGCTGTGACCATTTTCTACAAGCGGAAATGTTTTTAAGGATTACATCGGCGTAATTTTGAATGTCGAACTAAAGATGCACGCTTAGCCTACGATTGGATGTAAATCTTTGTTGCATTTAATGTGGGGAAATTAATGTGGTTTCAAAGGTTAAATCCAGACCGTCGATTGTGATCCAATTTTTCAAATTGCAGAAACCGTCCTTTCAAGTCCGATATATGCCAGAAACATTTTTCTCACTCCTCACAAAAACTTTCTTGTCTTCAACAAGCAAAGGAATCTCTCTATGAAAGCAAAAACCCTACTTTCTAAAAATCGAGATTTTACGCTTTTTTAACTGTTTATCTTCTTCGAAAATGGAAGCTACATATGACTTTGTTAAGATGTCTGAGAAGATCCACCTGGGATTATTTGTTGATTTCAAGGGTATCTTCAAACAAAGCGGATGAAGCCCTGGTGAAGAAAATCGCTGAGAAACTTGAGAAGTCCGGTCTTAAGGACTTTCTCCCAATGGAGTTCTCTCACACATACTTAGAAGAGGTCGCAATGTTCTATGTCAACGCCGAAGTTCAGGATGATGAGATTCGGTCATCAGTACCCAACGAGGCAATAAAGATCACTGTTGCTGACCTTCATGAACATTGCAAGTTGCCTAATGAAGGGCTGAAAGAAATCACCGAGAAAGATGTCAACGTTGCTGTGGCTTGGAAGGAGATAGCCAAGCCTGAGTCAGCTGTGAAGGCTGTCTATACAACCAAAAAGGAGTTGATAAAGGAATATTACCACAACCTGATGGACATTTCAGGTCAAGTGTGTGGATATGAAGTTCGGAAACTTTAACCGCTTGTCTCGTACTAAGTTTGTATTCAGCTGTATCTGCCTGAATGTGATCAACATGACTATTAATGAGGGTGGGATGTTTGGATCTCATTGGGGTATGGCCTAGTGATTGGACATTTGATGGAAGTGAAGGGGATTACTCTACGACATGGAAATCCATTCCATGTGAACAAGAAGATGTTCAAGGCAAACCTATCTGGAGCTCAGAGGAAGGCGCATGCAAGGAAAGCTGACACGAGTGAGGGTGAGTCAGCTAACCTGGAAGATACACAAATTTGCAACCGCTCGGCTCTCTCTCCCAAGCCTATCCGGAAGAAGAGGGCTCTGCAGCCTAAGCAAGCACGTACCCCTGACCAAGTCTAAGAAGGCACTGCCGCCTTGCCGCCGAGCCAAAAGCACTGTCCCACCAGCCGATTGGGTCGATGCACCGCCTTTCGCCAGTAGAGGACAGGGAAGGATATGTCTACGCCTTCTCCGGTCGTGAAGAAGAAGTGCACAGTTGTGCCTCGCATGCCAGCTGTAGCGAAAAAGATAAAGTTGGTCGAGCCAGAAGCCACCATAGAAGAAACTGAAGAGGATGAGGTTCTCTTGTTCGACCAAGAGGAGAAGACTGGTCAAAGATTAGAACTTGAGAAAGCTAAGCCTTCCACTCACCCAGGCTTGAGAAAGACTGCTGAAACTCGAAGGAAGCGATCGAAAAGAAAATGATGGTGGAGATGCGAGCCACCATGGACGCTAGAAGAGCTGGCTGATGTTAATCGGCCAGATTAGAAGACTCAGTGCCGAGAGACAAGCGTGGAAAAGCAAGGAGCTGGGGCCATTTGAGACTCTTGAGAAAGAGTTTTCCAATCCCCTCGACCGATGCCAATGTACATGAGGAAGAGCAAGCCCCACTTGCCACGATCCGGAAAAAGGAGATGATGACGATGCTATTATGTTATCTCCTGTCTATCCCGATATTCAAAGAGAGATTGAGGATTGGAGAAAATGGAAGCTAATTACTCTAGACACCAATTTGAGCAACCTTTGAGTACATTAAATAAGAAGAGGATCTCTTAAGCTTCTGGGGAACATCTCTATCACATCTGCTCTCAATGAAGACTTTTGCATGGATGCCCTTCGCGCCATAAAAAGAAGATGAAAAGGAAAAGGCTTTGGAGAAGGCCAATGCTTTATTGAAAAATAAAAAAATGTGCATGTTCACTGGTAGTCATGAGCATCACATGGACTCGACTGACAGTAGTGACTTGGAGGAGATCGATCCCGATGTAGCAGCCGGGAAAGCAAAATTCCAACAAGCCATAAAGGAATTTAAAGCCATGCACGAACATAAAATTCAAGAGGGTCCATGAGAGTCTTCTCAACTCTCTCCTCGATCTAATCCTTTGGATGTGGCACAGAAGATAGCTGCTGATATTGCTGCCACCACATCCCCCGTGTATTCAGAAAATGGCTCTCAGAAGTTTGCGATGAAGCTAGGGAAGGAGATGAAGCGTGCACCCTAGCCAAGCCAACTCCTAAAGCTGTTGAGACACATGCCCCCACGGTTGATCACTCAGACGGAAAAATAGTCGAGTCTCGGGAGCGGAGCAACCCCACAACTTCTAACTTAGCTGGTGAGCCGGTGAAGCTCTCCTCCACAAACTAGGTCGGAGGACGCTGTGGGAGACAAAAAAAATGGAGTTAAGAGGTGAAGGTGAGAAATCAATGGAACAACAGAGTGAAGTTGATTAAGCTCGGATGGTCGAGACTATCTCAGCTGAAACTTCATCTGCACTGAAGGTCGATGATGTTGTTGATGCAACTAAGGCAAATGATGGAATGGAGAACATGTGAGTTGAGACTCCCGGTCCGAAAGTGCAATCCTAGGAGTTGAGACTCGATGGATGCCACCCAAGACCCTAAGACAGATGAGTGAGTCTGCAAAAAGAACTACCCAAGACCTGCTGCGATTAAGGCGCACACGGGGATCTTGAAGGCCCACTTGATTGAGGCTGCAGAGGGTGTAGAAGGCCACAAGGAGGTTGAGACTTCCTTGGGTAAACGAGCTGCAAAAGAGCAAACTCCTCATGGAGAGGTGATAAAGAAGAAAAAAATCGGCGCTCTTAGTGATTCCCGGAGAACATTGACATTGAATTCGGAATCCAACAATGAAGTTGAGTCCACTCCATTGATGAATCACGAGGACAAAGGCGAGGATGCTCAAAACTCTCGGAGCAACACAAGTGACAAAACGCTCGATGAGGTTCGTGTTTATTGATGAGCCAACCCCAATGGCTTCAACACACTCGATGACGCCGATAAATCAATGAGAGGACAAGACAACTCAAAAGGAAGGCATCGACATCAAGAACTTGTTAAGACAATGAGAGTTAGTCGGTGACCTTGAGCTAACACAACCGCTTAAGGGAATCTATTATTTGGCGAGCTAAGTCATTTGCTCCCAATGCCGCCGAAGTTGGTTGGTGAGGCAAGTCAAGTTGACTCAATTCGGAAGGAGAAGGGAAAGGCTCCACAAGTTGGACCTATGGGAATCCCTATTGTTCAAGATGATATGTTCGAAGAAATTTTCCGATTTGAGGCTCAATTGCCATTCCTGGATGCCGAATATGCTAGAGAACAAGCCAAGTATACTGTGCAAGTAGAGCTCAAAGTTCCAGCTGATGCAACGATGGTGCATATAGGTTTTGACTTTGATGCCGTTTGGCTTTGAGGATGAGTCAGCGTCTTCACACCGGTGACTTTTGTAAGGCGTTTAAAGCCATATGTCTTTGAAATCACGAATATGGAGCATATCTTAGCATCATTAGACCTAATTTGGACAACCAAGATGCAAACATCGGTGGGGACATTCGTGGAGTTGTTCTACGTATTCGAGATTAGGATGCACAAACCGCGGCTATGAGAAGAGAGCAAGTCCTTTACTTCAAGTCACTCTTTGTAGAGTTACTGGTATGGAGTGCGGATAACATTCAATTTCAGCATAGGCAGAAGGAGTACAAGGTGAGGATTGAAGAATCTCACAAGTCAGATATCGAGTTGCTCAGTCCGCAACACAAGAATGAGATTGCAAGATTAGAGACTAACATGAGTCAACAACTCGGTGTTCTCCAAATAGAAATGAAATTAATGGTAGTGAGTCAAAAGGCTATGCGGTCCGATTCGAACATCCTACTCCATGCGGATGCTAAACATGATTCAACCACGGTAGACTCGACTTCATTCTAAGTGGCATGTTCCTGGCCGACCCTATCTTTTGTTGATGATGCCAAAAGAGAGAAGATGAGGCTATGAGGGAATTGAAGGAAGAGAATGGGAGTCATAAGGTGGAAAAGAAGAAAGTTACGGCTAAAGGGGAAGGAAGCTCGAAAAACCCCCTTTAAAGCTTATGTTTGCCGGACTCCTCGGCAAGGAGAAATAACAACTTCACTTCTCGGCAAGCTACTTCAGAAAGAGATGTCGATGGTGGAAGAAAGCTGAGTTGGCATTTAAAGAATCAAGAAAAACCATCGAAGTTGAGTTCGAAAAGGTGGGAGAAGCGTGCGGCGTATCTAGAATATAAGGACACAATATGATGGTCCCCTAGTAGGAAAAGATTTCCTGCGATCAAACCCCAAGAGATATTGTTATGCACGATCTTTGGAGTCGAGCCCAAATCACTAGAGGAGTTTAAACTCTAGAGGCGGAAAAAGGCGCTTCAAGGATATGACTCTATCGCAAGCTTGGAACATGTCTTGGGAGATGGTCTCGATGTATCGGTGAGATGTAGCGAGTTCAAAGATCACTCATGTGGAAAAGCAAAAGCACTAGTACATCACACTCCCAGAGGAGCTGAGTTGGGGAGAGGAAGGGGAAGATTTGGTGGCAGTGGAAGAGGTAGACCACAACCAAGACCACATGATATAAAGTATATTGATCCACAGAAGAAAGGGATCACTTACTGGGCTGGATATGATCATCTAGCAAATCTGGAAGTCCAACACAAGAATGCAGAAGCTGTGAGGAGGCTAGAAGCTGAAAATGAAAGGGTAACGCGAGAATGGGAGGAAAGGCAGCATAAGGATGACTCTGCTGCAAGGCGTGCCTATGAGAAGAAGAATAGGGATGAAGAAGAGAGGAAGAGGAGAGGAGGAGAGCTGAAGATGAAGAGAGAAAAAAAGCGACGAGGTGTTGAAGCTAGCCGCAACCCCTTAATGCATTTTACTATATTGTAAATACGGTATGTAAGTATTTCGTATGTTTGCTTTGAAGCTCGATACCTTCCTTGTAATTTTGCTCTGATACATATTGTAATTCAATGTATATATAGACTACGTCGAGTGTATAGAGTATATTGTTGTAAACAACTTTGTAAAGGACAAGAATCTTTATGATCAATAAAATTGACATATTCAAAGCATACATTCTTTATTCTTGCCTTTGCTTGTGTTTATTTGTTTTATCACTACAAGAAAAATGCTCAACAACAACACCCCAAAGACAACGGATTTTAGCTAAATCGTTGTCCTTACAATCATTCACAACGGATTTTCGCTAAACCGTTGTGGATGAGCAAAGAATTTTTGTTAACGACAACGATTCACTCTAGCCTAAGACAATACTTTCTTGAAGCGTTGTCGATTAGCGGTCTTTTAATTTTTGACAACACGTTTCTCGGGTCCCGACAATGTTTTTGTAATCCGTTGTCGATTAGTGCCTAATCTTTTTCAAATACAACATTTATTCATCATTTTCGTCAACGGTTGGTTCCACCGTTGTAATTAGCGTCATTCATTTTTTTAAAGACAACAATTTTAACAACAATTATAAACCGGAGTCGATAGGCATTTTTCATATCCTTATTTATTATTTATATTAATGGTATAACTAGCACTTTTAGTTAATTTATCAATTTTATTTTAGCAATTTTAGCATAATTTTAAAAGTGCTGAGAGTTAATTTTTATTTTGTTATCAATTTTTTATTTCATGGTATAAATATCACTTTTAGTTAAATTATCAATTTTATTTTAACAACTTTAGCATATAATTATAAAAGTGTTGGGAGTTGTAATTTTTTTTATTAAATCTTTATTTTATTTTAGCAACTTTAGCAACTTAAATATAAGTCTAAAGATATAACTAGTAATTTTAAAGTTAGACTTTTTACTTTAGCAACTTAAACATAAATATCAATAAATAAAACTAGCAACTTTAAATTGAGTATTAACAACTTACCCAATGCTAAACATAAACATCAATAAATAAAACTAGCAACTTTAAGTTGGGTATTAGCAACTTACCTAAATAACACACAATCTAAGTTCTCTGTTAGCAACTTAAACAAATCAAACAACTTAATCAAAAAAATAATAATAAAAACGAGAAGGAACATATTTGCTTTGAGAAAGAATTGAGAACGGGCCTAGCTGCTGCGAAGGAGAAGAGGACCGCGTCCCACGCCCCTCCACGCCGCCGCTCGGCTCCACCACCGTCCATCGCGCAAATAGGAGCTCGGCGCTGCTTATCGGAGTGATTTCTTGGTGAGTTTTTCCATCCACTAAAATCCCCAAATCTTTTAAAACCCTAATTTCTGAAAATTGATTTTCATGGTGTGGTTTAATATGTGTTTGTGTGTGTGTTTATACATACGTGATTTTCATGGTGTGGTTTAATATGTTTATGCAAACCTCGGTACTGATAGTGATATGTCTGTATGGTTTTAACAATGATTTTTGCAAAGAGAAAAGAAGTGTTAAGTGAAATTAAATTGAGTGTTTCTTGAATATTGTTATTTGGTTAAATCACATAAAAGGACTGTGACTCTGTGAGTAATGGGCTCCTGCTTTATTCTGTCATTTGGTTGTTTAACATCAATTTATTTGATTTTTCTTTTGTTATTGACATTAATGATGATGGATTAGGCCCTTTGTTTTCTTATTTAGATTGTTTATCTTGGTGCATTTTATTGTGAGATGATTTAATGATAAGAATTCTTGAATATTGATACAGAGAAACAGAGTTCAAAATGGTGCTTTTGTTGTTTATATTCAAGCCAAATGAAACAAAATTAGGTGTAACTTTTACTTGTTGTATTGTTTGGTGCCTTATAATGTCAACATGATGTGCAGATTGGTGACCTGAAAGGGATGTTTGGACTTATCACGGTTTACATGGAACTGCTAAGAGCAAAACTTGAAGTACTCGATTTTACCTATGGATTTGCTACAGGTAGGTTTAATCATGGTGCTTTCTTACCATATAAATGCCTTTGCATTTTATTGTCTTGTCCTTTTGCTCTCTCCCCCCCTGTACTTTTGACTACAGTCAGCTGGAAATATTAGAAAATCCAGTATTTCTATTGTTAATAAATTTCTAACTAGCTAATATATCTGTGATATTTTTCTAATTATGTTACAGGTGCCACATGCATATGCAGGCGTACCACGTAACTGATTTTGCATCATTTGCATTTCAATTGTTTTTAAATTTATGGTCACAGAGAGTCAATTACTTCATAAACATCAGAAACATTGGTCTACTTTTTCTCATGTAAAGGGTTGAGTGTTGACTACTACTGATATTTAGATTGTGGGGCTCTTTTTCAGCTAATACAGCTTTAATATACCACCACGGGAAGCTTTTGGCTCTCAACGAGGGGGATAAACCATGTAAGCATGCTTTCTTTTTCATGTCTTTATTCTATAACTATGTTCCTTTTCAAATGCTTTAATTTAGTTTTGCATGTTATTGACTGTAATTTGATAATGCTCTTGGTGTAGAATAAGCTTTTAAAAAGTCTTATATTGTGACATGCATGTACTATCTTGCTTTTATTTAAGTGTTTAATATCTGTCCAACTTTAAACTATAGTTTAGTTTTTAATCAGAACTTGAAAAAAACAAAAAAAAAAGGAACAAAAAGCAATCAAACATGCAACACTCAATATATGTTTCATTGCTTATCCCTTAATTGAGAGTAAGTGATGGCTTAAAACTGCTTTTTCTATTTTCTCTCTTGATTGTTTCTTTACTAGGCTATTGTTAATGAAGATGCTTCTGGAGACGTGTTGGCTTTGAGGATTGAGAACCAAAATCTCAAGGTATCAACTGCAAACAAACATCAATTGTATAGTGGATATTCCTGTGTAACTAAAGTCAACCATGAAATACTTTCAGCAAATTGTTTTGGTCTTGATATGGATTAATTTATTGATCAAAGTTATTGCAGTTACCTCAGTTTTATCTTGATTCTTTGGAGTTGCTTTTCCAAGTGTGAAACCTGTGTTCATGTGATATGTCTGCTACTGTGATATGTCTGCTATTCTTCACTTGTGCATTTAAAGTATTTTTTGTGAGATTTAATTTTGCTTAGGAACTGCATTCATGGTTTCTTAGGTCATCTTAGCTCTTTCTTGACCTAGTATATTTATAAGTTCTGTGAATAATTTAGCAAGTTCGCTCGCTCTGCGGTGCCTTTTACTTTCTCCTTTTTACATTTCATTACGTCTTGATATATTACAGTAGATTCATAAAGGAGACTGTTTCTAATGATTATTATTTATTTTGTCTCAGGATATCAAGATGGAGATTTTAGAGGTATGTAAAAGCAATGCAGAAGCGAAAAGAAGAGTTGCAAGGCAATGCTAAAGCACGGAATGAAGGCTATACATGGTGTTAGTCGTGGTATTGTAGAAACAAGTACTATAAATGGAAAAAATAAAAGCATATTTGGATGCTAGCCTATTTTCTAATTTGTAGTGGACTTGGTGTGAGTCTTAGTATCTTTTGTTGGTCAACTAGCTATGATTGTACAATTATTCATATTTGGATTAAGTTGTATTTGGAATAATTGATATTTGCAATGAATTTGATTTTGAATTTGATTTATTGTGTTATTAGGTTATTATTTGGAATAATTGATATTTGCAATGCATGCATTAGCCGCGGTCCAAAATTACAACGTTTATTATGGCTTGTAAAACTGTTGTAATACTTCAAACCACAACGGATATAATCGATTTGTGTATTACAATAATCATCGATTGTGGTAGATGGTGTTGTAAAAAAGTCCGCTCAATGACAACGGATTATAACCGTTGTCTTCATATAAACGATAAACGGATTTAAACTGTTGTCATTGGCGGACTTTTTTACAACACCATCTACCACAACGGCTGATTATTGTAATACACAACAGATTCTATCCGTTGTGTATTAGCGAAATTCTTGTAGTGTATTTAAGTTTTGGCATCATCAAAAAGGGGGACATTGTGAGGAAATTTATTGTTAAGATTTTGATGATACCATGTAAAACTTAGAATAGGAAATTGGCACCCCATTTTTCTTGTATTTCTATGTTGTAATAGATAAGACTGAAAGAGCTGAGTGAATTCAGCTATGTTAAAGAATGCAAGAAGATAACTGAAGACTAGAGTGAAGACCCAGTTATGTGTCAGCTGAGTGTGGTCAAGATGGAAGGCAAAGACTCGACTGAAGGAGATCCAACAGAGGAACAGTTGTGTAGAGGATGTAGAAGTATCACTTAAGTCAATAAAAAAGCCATCTAATAGTTGAATTGACAGTTGAGTCATTCCCATATGATTGGAGCAAACTCAAGCCAAAGGGATAAAGGAAACAGTCAAGTCAAGACAACTGACATTGATCCGTTGGAAGGAAGTCAATGATATTGCTCGATATAGTAATAAGTCAGTTCGCCGGTCTTAAAGTGTTTGACCCATAAATATGCAAAAGGAATAAACCAATGGGAAACATTTGAATCATGTGTCGACCTGTAAAGCTGCAGAGTCATTTAATACGAGGAAGGGTCAACACTTGCTGCAGGCCAAGAAAAGACAAGCCAACGAACAAGAAGTGTTATCTTGAAAATAGCCTATCTCTTCAACGGGCAAATTTTCTAATGAGCACTATAATGTCTCAGAAAACATTTGAGAAAAGGTTACTAATTGTTTGGAATTTTATTTGTTAGATTTTGACGATACCATGTAAAACTTAGACTAGAAAGTTGACACCCTATTTTTCTTGTAATTTTGTATTGTAATAGATAGAACTAAACGAGCTGAGTGAAGTCAACCAAGTCAAGAATGCAAGAAGTCAACTGCAGACTAGAGTGAAGACTTTGATGTGTGTGAGTTGAGTATGGCCATGAAGGAAGACAAGGACTCAACTGAAGGAGAATCAGCTGAGGAACAACTGTGTGAAGTGTCAGTCAAGTCAACTCAAAGAGCCAAGTCTAACAGTTGAAGTGATAGTTGAGTCAATATTATAATTAAAGAAGACTCAAGTCACAAGGGAAAAGCGTGATAAGTTGAGAGAAGCGAACATTGATCCATTGGAAGGAAGTCAAGAATATTACTCGATATAGTAATATGTCAAAAGCGCAGGTCTTAAAGTGTTTGGACGAAATATGCAAAAGAAATAAGCGATGAGAAACACACTGCAACGTAGTGTCGAACACAGTAAAAGTCTGCGAAGCCATTTAATACGAGAAAGGGTCAACATCACAAGTGCATGAGATCAAGAAAAGACAAGCCAACGAACAAGAAGTGTCATTTGAAATTGACATATCTCTTCAACAGGCAGATTTCAATGAGCACTATAAAAGGATGAGGAAGCATTTGAGAAAAGGTTACGAATGACACAGATATTTTAAGCAATATTCAAGAGAATTAACTGCAATATTCTCAAAGTTTATCAAGATATTTCTCAAGCCTAAAAATCGAAGAAACTCGATCCAACACACATATTTGTGAAGGAGAGATAACTTCAACTTGATTGAAGAGGAAATATTTGAAGAACAAAAAGGGGTATACTTTCCAAGTGAAGGAGTCAGAGAAAGGTTCAAGGTCGAACCAAGAGATTCAAGTTTGTTGGAGGGCTGTGTGAACAAATCCAAAGACTTGAAAGTGAGCTGAAGTAGCAAGACAGCTGCCTCGTGAAGAAGCTAAGTCGCAGGAGAAGTCAGCTGTGTGATCAAAAGGGTGTTAAGTCTTCCGCCATTAAAAACCAAATCAACTAAAGTTAAGTATTAACTTAAGCAGCCGAGTTATACTATCAACAGCTCTATCGAGTCTGTTGAGTGAGT
Source organism: Rehmannia glutinosa (assembly GCA_016081115.2). Lineage (NCBI taxonomy): Eukaryota > Viridiplantae > Streptophyta > Magnoliopsida > Lamiales > Orobanchaceae > Rehmannia > Rehmannia glutinosa. Next base: position 30,986 of record JABTTQ020000472.1, read on the forward strand.
AACTTAGCTGAATATAGTCAACTTAGCTGTCCCCCAAGGACACAGCTGATTTGAGTCAACTATGTTGAAAAATCTTTAAAAGACCAAAATCGAAAATTTGGTAAGGTTTATTCAACCCCCCCTTCTAAACCTTAAACCACACCCCTTGGGACCTACACGAATCGATCTTACAAGCAATATTCAAGCAAACAAAACCTACAAACATTCTCAAAGCTTATGAAGATATTCCTGAAGCCTAAAACCCGAAGGAACTCGATCCAACACACGTTGTGAAGGAAAGAATACTTCAACCAGTTGAAGAGGAAAAGTTTTAAAGAACAAAAAGGGGTCTACTCTCCAAGTTGAAGGAGTTGTATTGAGGTTTAAGATCGAACCAGAAGTTTCAAGCTCGTTGAAAGGCTGTGTGATCAATTCCAAGGGATTGAAGGGAGCTGAAGTAGCAAGCCAGTTGTCTTGTGAGGAAGTTGAGTCGCAGGAGAAGCTTGATTGTATGATCAAGGTGTCTCAGGCGAGAAGCGCTTTTTTAACTTGATCGTTGCTTAGTGGATTCATCCAGAAGTTGGAAAAGAGTGGATTAGAGGAATTACCCCATCCTCGAACCACTATAAGATTTGCTTGTGTCATTTACTTTCAGCACGTTACTTTCTTGCTCATATTTTTATATCTGCTGATAAGTTAAATTGCTATCAAACTGATAATAACAAGTGCTAAAGACAAGTGTTAAAAACGTACTTAAAATTAACAAAGAGTGTTAAGTCTTCCGATGTTTAAAACCAAATCATCTATAAGTCAAGTGTTAGCCGACGCAGCTAAGTTATACTATCAACAGCTCAGTCGAGTTTGTTGAGTGGGTAACTTTGCTGAAGAAAGCCAACCTAGCTGTCCCCCAAGGACTTAGATGATTTGGGTCAACTCTGTTCAATATTTTAAAAGGACTAAAAAGTGAAAATTTGGTAAGGTTTATTCAAACCCACCCTTCTAAACCTTACACCACACCCCTTGGGACCTACAATAGCTCAATAGTATTTTTTCGATATCTTCTTCAAAGAGATGATCTCTCCTTTTATAGTGTACACGACCGATCCCCTATGGCTGAAATCAAGTGATTTTCTGATTCCCAGATGGAGGTTACAATCTAAAAAAAGAAAGACAGCAAAAACAAATCATTTCCTTATGGGTGAGAAAAAAGTCATAAGGAAAGTGATTAAATGGCAATAATATGGGCTAAATTAATCTAGATAAGGCATCCAAGATTATTAGCAATCTTCTCAAAATAGAACATAAGCTATAAACCAGAAACAAATAATCTGGCATAAAATCCGCCCATATTATGTGCAGACAGTGTTGCATTATAGAGTTACAACACCAGATTTTGCACTGTAAAAGAAAAACCAAATTTGCCAATAATGATAACATTAACAACCTCCCCCTTTGGCATTTTTGGTCAAAACAAATCAAGCAAGAAAAATAAAAAATCATAAGTGAAGCAACACTTAGAATATAAATCATGCAAATGTTAGCACAGTCAAAATCAGTAGCATAGACTATCCAATAGCATACATATACAATCAGTTTATCTAACATAGAACAAGCTTAATCGTCCAACTACAAAGTAAGATAAACATAGAATGGTACACAGACTTATTCTTCATTTGACTCCCCCTCAGAGTCAGCCAAGTCATCTTCCTCATCCTCATATTCAAACTCCCCCTCCGAACTTGCTTCTTCCTCTTCACTGGACTCCCCTTTCATTGTGCCCCTTCATCCATTGCAGCTACTTCAGCCAAGTCAGCCAGGCAGTGTCTACTCCCCCTTTTTGAGCAACGGGTGCCAAAGGAGCAGATGGGGTACGAAGTTGTTGGACGAAATTTTGAGCTTCCAGCTTCTTAGAAGTCCAGAACTTAATCTGATGCTATGCTTCAGAAATTTCTACAAGAATGCGAGTCTCAAGTGCTGAATTTCCAGGTGTTGGAACACTGGATGAAGCATCACAAATTTCAACAGCAGCAGTTCCAGCAGGAGCAGGAAGTACAAGATCATTGATTTTATCACTTTTTAAGATCTTTACAGAGATGGAAAATGGGGCATGAACAACAACCAAATCCTCAGACTCCTTCTTTTTGAACCCCTGAGATACACAAACTTTGTAAATTAAAGAAGGGTAAGGAAGGATACCATACATACTGTGTAACCATCATGAGTCTCAATTATGTCAAAAATAAGCTTCCCAATATTGAAAGGGTGCTTGGTCCCAATGTAGTACAGGAGGGCACCTTGATCGGTGGTGACAAAGGAGGTATGCTTCGTCGGGGTTCAATTGCACAGAGCCATTTTGTGCAGCAGGGTATATTTCTTGGTGAGATCCTTGGCCTTGAACTTTTCCTGTTTGGTAGGCTAAACTTGCACAACCCCTCCACTCAGAGTGCATTGTTCCCATCAAGAACCCCATTAATATCTTTCGAAGTGAATGAATAAACTTTCTTTCGAACCCAAACATGCCCATACTTAGCAGAGTCCTCATCATCAAACCTATTTGGCAGATTACAGTAAAATTCTCTAACAACCCTATCAACATATGGACTAATGTTTGTAACAGACCCAAACATATCCATTTCTTCAAGTCTAGGAAAAATACCATATTTGATATGATCATCTATCTTAATAGACCGTTCACACAATATCTCCCTTTGAACTACAGTATCCCACAATTTTTTATTATCAGCAAAGTAAAAAGCAGCAAACAAACCTTTGTTATCCTAAAGCTCGGAGTCTGATGGTTCATGATCAGAGTTATCAGTATTATAGTGAGACTTTGATGTTTCAACACTGGTGTCAAGTCCCTTAGCAGCAGTACCTGAAGGTTCACCAATATCCTTCAATATCTCCGACTCAGTGCTCTCACCATCATCATCCAAAGAGGAATCATTTTCTGAAGGCTCAATCCCAACATATGGAATAGGCATATTTTCAAGAGGATTGATTCTAGGGATTTCATCATATGAATTAGTAAAAACCATTTGCCTTAATAGCCTCCTGGATGGTTTCTTGGGCATCTAGACTATTGGCACTTCTTCTTCTGAAATTTGAACCTCGTTTGTTGTACTTATATGAAGAAGTTCCCCTCTTTTCTTCTTGCGAGCATAGGTTTTTTCAAAGCTTTGATCAACAGGTCGAACGTGGCTTGAGGGAGGAGATAATATCGATGGTTCATTCCCCATGGTGCCTAACATTTGTTCTTGTTCTGTTGGAAAAGAACTTACACGAGACTCACGAGCCCTAGGGTTCGGATCAGTGGGAGGAGGTTGTTCAAATCGACACCCAGTTGTTGCCTTTGAAGTGTTTCTGCACCAGAAATTGCACCAGCAGAAATCTGAGGTTGATTGGAATGACGGTTTCCAGGAATAGGGTTTGCTTTGTTTCTCCGTCGATTTTCATCCACTTCTCTTAGTTCTCTGAGGATTTGATACCTTGTACGAACCATGTTAGGAATCTGAAAAGAAATGAAACAGAAAAGCACAAGATATGATAGAAAGATTCGAGAGTGAGAGAGATAGCAAGTGAAGGCAATCTTCAGTAAGAAATAGAAGATGTGTTTCTAAATAAGCGAGAGTATATAGGGAAATAAAGTAACTCCCTTAATTGTAGAGATACACTTGGCGGCTAAAAATGGTGGTTTCCATAAAACTTCCCAACTGCAAATTTGAAATTCAAATATTTTTGGGGAAAGTCCCATAATTCAAGTTGTGCATTTAATCCAAAATAAGCATTGAAGATCAATACCTTTTATTAGAGACAAATTTAAGGAAAAAAACATTTCCAAAAATAATACACCACATCGAATCATGAGAGAAAATATTTCCCACAAGCCTAAAAATGATCCTGAGGGATGTCTAGAATGATGAGTTTATTTCTGACGGGAATAAAAAGGCCTCGGGCGTTTTGGTGCTGTAACCTAGTGTTGTACCACCTTTTTTCAAGAACATCACCATACAAAGTCAATGGATCAAAATCCTTTTCCCATTTAAAAAATCTTTTGAGTGAAATGAATAATCACGAGAACATTTAGCCAGTCGGTTGCTTTCACTCCAAAAACATAGATATCTCTTTCTCAGAAGATCATAACATGATTCAAGCATTTAAAAGAGCAGAGAATAGTTCACAACTGAATAGATTTCACACACAATGTATATGCAGCTTTTTCCGTCAAAGGCCCAAAAATACATCTTTCACATGGGAAAAATTATTCTGTTTGCAATTTGATCCACAATTATTTTTAGGCAAGGGTAATATCAAAAGAGTACTCAATTGAGTCACAACAATAAAATAAAATTAAGCCAATGTAATGATCTTAATGCAAAATGACTAATGCAAGAGAATAAGATCAATAGGAGGTTGCAACACATCAAGAAGAGAAAATGATGCATATGGTGTTGCAACTTTGAAACCCACACTGCTCAGAGAGTACAAACACCCAGAGACTGCTTCAGGTAATTAAACCTTTGAAAGTCTAGGGCTTTGGTGAAAATATCTGCAATTTGATTCTCAGTGGTGACACAATTAATGGTAAAAATTTTATTCTCAACCAAATCTTTAATAAAATGGTGTCGAATATCGATGTGTTTTGTTCTCGAGTGTTGCACTGGGTTTATAGAAATATTTATGGCATTAGAATCATCACAATAAGCAGTAAGGACTTTTTCTTTAACCCCATAATCAGCCAACATTTGTCTCATCCATAACATTTGGGAGCAACATCTTCTTAATGTAATATACTCAAATTCAGTAGTAGATAATGAAACACAGTTCTGTTTCTTACTGTACCAGGAAATCAAATTAAAAACAAAGATAGAGGTGGTAAAGTCATAAAGTCAATTAAAATAGTCTTTTTCAACACCCTCCAGTAGTGCTTTTTCTGTCATCAACATCACCTGCCCAATAAGCATCACTAAAACCAACCAAATTAGTGTTAGTATCAGAAGAGTACAAGATACCAAGTTCCGTAGTCCCATTTATATAACGAATGATTCTTTTTACAGCTTTCAAGTGAGACTCTTTAGTACAAGACTGATATCTAGCATAAACACATATACTATAGCTAATATCAGGTCTGCTAGCAGTGAGATACAAAAGGCTTCCTATCATGCTTCTGTAAAGAGTAGGATCAATAGGAGTTCCATTTTCATTTTTGGACAATTTATCATTAGTCCCCATGGGAGTTTTCATGTGTTTTTTATTGTCCAACCCAAATCTTTTAACAAGGTTCTTGACATACTTGTTCTGAGTGATAATAATGCCTTTGTCAAACTTTTAAACTTGTAAACCAATAAAATAGTTCAACTCACCTACCATGCTCATTTCAAACTCAGAAGACATGTAACAAACAAACTCATCAAGTTTTTGTTTTGAGGTTTATTCAAACACTATATCATCAACATAAATTTGAGCAATGGTGATACCATTCTTAAATATTTGGTTGTATAAGGTTTTATCAACACTTCCTCTTTTATAACCCTTTATTACACAGAAAAGTGATCAACCTTTCATACCAAGCCCGAAGAGCTTGCTTCAATCCATACAAATCCTTTTTCAATTTTAAAACATGGTTGGGAAAATAGGGTTTTCAAAACCTTTGGGCTGTTCAACAAACACTTCCTCATTCAGAAAACCATTTAGAAAGGCACTTTTGACATCCATCTGAAACAATTTGATGTTAAGAACATAAGCAAAAGCAAGAAGGAGTCTTATGGACTCAAGCCTAGCCACAGGGGCAAAAGTTTCATCAAAGTCCAATCCTTCCACCTGAGTGTAGCCTTGAGCCACTAGCCTAGCCTTGTTTCTAGTTATTTTACCAAGTTCATCGGTTTTATTTTTGAAAATCCACTTGGTTCCAATAACATTAGAATTTTCAGGCCTTGGAACAAGATCCCAAACATTGTTAAGAAGAACAATATAGCTCGATAGCATTTTTCTCAATATCTTCTTCAAAGAGCTGATCTCTCCTTTTATAATGTACAAGACCGATCCCTTATGGCTGTAATCAAGCGATTTCCTGATTCTCATATGGAGGTTACAATCTAAAAAAGGAAGACAACAAAAATAAATTATTTCCTTATTGGTGAGAACAAAGACATAAGGAAAGTGATTAAATGGCAATAATATGGGCTGAATTAATCTAGATAAGACATCCAAGATTATCAGCAATCTACTCAAAATAGAACATAAGCCATAAACCAGAAACAAATAATCTGGCAAACAACACTACAAGAATTTCATCTAATAATGGCAAAAATTTAGTGAGGGTATGATAAAATCATCATTAAAAGTATGATACATGAGGTTTCAATGAGGGTAAAAAATAGTGGTAGTTAAAAGAATTGATTATTATTGAGGATTACTTAATTTCCTAGTTATTGGTAACTAATCTTATCAGCAATCTTTCCCTCCATGTATAGTTGTACATTTATTTAAAAACATCATCATTATTTATTATAAAAATATTTATCATTATTTTTTTTAAAATTAACTTTTAGTTTTTCCGTGGGCATGATTATGAGTTATTGAGATTTGCTTAACGGATAACATTGAATTACCAAAATAAAAATCAAAACTCACTCTTTAGTTGCTACTTTACTGGTTTTTGATATTTGAAATTTAGTCCAGTATGTTAATGTCGTACTGTATCAAATACCTAATTAATAAATTATTTATTTAGCTAGGTTAATATATATATATTTATATTTAAAGAAAAAAGAAAAGAAAAGTACAAAAATCTACAGTCCCCCCTTTTCTCATTCTCAATCTCGCCTTTGTCTCTCTTTCAATTTATCTTCCTCTGTCAACCCTCCCCTCTCGTGTCGCTGTTGTTGCCTCAAGCCTATGCACCCGCCGTGACCAGTGACTAATGGCCCACCCCTATCCGTGTGGCACTGTATAAACTTGTGAGATGGAAGTTTTAATTTCAAACCCTAAGTTATTTTTTCCTTTTTCATTGTTTCATTGTTTTACCTTCATTGGTGTGCCTGTTATCTTTCTGGATATTTGGTTATCAATAATTTGGTGTTTTCTATCTATGTCCTTATGTGCTTATGTTACAGTAATCTTTTAGGTTTGACTCTTGTTCGAGATATTTCACCTGCAATAGTACATCTTAAAGGTCTGATCTTAATGTAAATTAATGTTTGTTTTCGTAATTCTTTCATTTATTAAGTTTCTTGCATATCTCATACTTATGATTTGAAGGGTTTGAAATCAAATGTAACTATTATATATAAGTCTTTCTTTTCTTTTTAGGAGAATTTTATATGTTTTTCGTACCACTGACTTGAAAATTGGCTCTTTGGACAAGTCCCAGATGAGATTGGGAACGACTCTGCTTTAAAATAAATCTTATAAGTTGGTGTTTGGTTCTCTTAGTTTAAAATAGAGTGAGAGTGGCTTATAATTTCTGGAGTCTAAAAATTTTTGATCATTACCAAATGATGACATGTAGTGAGATAGTGTGTACATTTGACTATTCTAGTAATTTTAATTGCACCATCGGCAGGGAGTTATCATTCAGTGGGCTATGGCAATATTCCCTTCTCAATTCATAGCTCAAGCAACTTGATAATTTGTAAGTTAAATCAAAGTGCACTTATCTTCTTGTTTCATTATTGTTTGCTTCTATCTGTGGATATATTACACGCTTCTATGCTTATGGATAATTACTAATCTCATTTCTTAGTATCAAAGTTTATGTGTATTTATTTTATCTTTATTTTAATTTTCTTGAAAAGATTTCGAAAATATAATAACCAGTTAATTGGTCCAATCCCAATGCTCATTTTAACTAGAAAATTCTTGGAATATGTACTCTTCAACTTATTTAAATTCTATTGTGATCATAAATGATTTCAGTTGATGAGCTTTCAAATTCATTGTTATTAGGATTTGGCTCAAAACAAGCTGAGTGGAGAAATACCAAGACTATTATATTGGAACAACCTACAAGCTTCCTCTGTACTGCTATGTGCCAGCTAACCGGCTTGTAGTATTTGTAAATAACCTTTTGCCCGTCTAATTATCACTTAAAGCTCCTAATATAATTGACATGATTTAGTTGAAAATGAATTTGTTGATGTTAGGGATTTCTCAAGAAACATTTCTGCCGAGATTCCATTTTCTCCAACTTAGGCACTTGCAGTATTATAAGTACTTTATTTGTTCAAGTGACGTTGACTTTCTAACCAATGAGTTCCAAATTTTATTTTCCCTTATTCATTTGTTATTTTTTTCAGATATCTAAGTTACAACATATGGAGAGAAACAATCACACCAATTCTTAGGAAATTTAACATAAACAGAGAAATTGTAAGTAATGTTAGTATGCTTCTTTAGGACAATTAGATGAGTTGCTTGCCTATATAAGTCAAACTTTCTTATTTTCTGTATCTAAATTCACATTGTTTCGGATTGAGATGAGTAAAAACTTTGTTATACCCATGTTTTCCTTTCACTATATTATATGAAATTAATAGTTGTACCGCGTGTCATTTTTGTTACTTTCAAGTTGAACTATCTTTATCATTCCACAAATAATTTGAATTGTTAAACTCTACATACAACCTTAGATATGTTTTCTTTTGTTTATTTATCTTTTCTGAAGAACATTTAGGCTATATCGATTGCTATATTTTGTTTTCTATATATATTGATTTCATTTGTGTGAGTCACTAACTTGGTGATCACATTGCAATATATAGTAGACTATGTTTTGTTCTATCCCATCATATTTCTTGACTTTTTTAGTCTTTTCATGTTATTATTTTCTATTGCTATGAATACTTTCTTTTTTAAATTTCTTGTAGGTTGATTCATAAGGAAGAATTCAAGCATGGATTAGGAAATTAGTACGTGGTGCATTGAAGCAGTCAAGCAACCTTGGTTCACCTTTATGGTGCTAAGATATTTTTGTATTCCATTGAGTAAATATATATTAGATAGTATTTTAGCTATCTATTGAGTTGATACTCATTTTGTAACAAATTATATTGTCTATATTTTGAATAAATAAATAAATATGGATGTAGTTATTTATGAGTTTTGTTGTTTAAAGAAATTATTTGTTCTGAATATTTGGCTATATTCATATTCATTTGTAATGATGCTTTTTTATGTAACGAGAAATTCATAAAATAGTGTAATTAATGATTTTATGAGGTGTAATTTCACTGCTAAATTACTTGTTAGTGACAGAACTAATAAATAATAATGCCCATAGACTTTAGTAATAAAACAACATATAGTGACAGGAGATATTGAGATATAATGAGCAAATATCTTGTTATTAAAGTACTATTAATGAGGGGCAAATTACTATATAATGACAAAATTCATCATCATTGAAATTGATTTATGATGACGATATAATCTCATCATAAAATATATGAAAACAATAATGACAGGACACATTTCCCGTCATTATTTACTTTTATCTAGGAGGGCAATAATGAGGGGTTTATGACGGGAAACTCCCGTCATTAAAACTCTTTAATGACGAATTTTAAACTTATAATGATGAAGTTTCCTGTCATTATATATCAATTTTCTTGTAGTGGAATCCGCCCAGATTCTGTTCAGACAGTGTTGCATTACAGAGTTACAACACCAGATTTGCACTGTGCAGAAAAACCAAATTTGCCAATAATGATAATATTAACAACTTTTGTTCTTTTATTTTGATTTTAGAAGTTAGATTAAGTTTTCTAGTATAATTTTGAAAGTAAAATGCCATTTGTTAATTTTTTTTTTATTTTTTAGGGGCCCTCTAAAAATAAATTAATATATCTGTGTGTGTATATATAAAGGAATATGTAAAATTATGCCTCTCAAAATTGAGGGCCCTAAACCCCTCAGGGTTGGGCTAGCAGCCTTGAAGCTGCGATTGCAATTACCTCAACGTCATGGGAAGGGCGAATGTCCCATAGTTCGAAGGAAATATGGGTCTATGCCCTAGCTGGTATGAGAATACTCTGGGTTGACAAAAAAAAATGAGTGTCATAAGCCGCCGCCCTCGGCAACTATCCTCATAGCCGACCCTCATCTTTTACTCAGTTAGAACTGTAAACTCGGGCTCGCACTGTTCCAAGTATAATGGAAAATGATATCAAATCTCAATAATGTTAATGAATTTTTTTTATCAAGTTCTTCCAAATATGACATAACAATAATAGGAAACTTTTATGTAGTCAGAAATATAAGGACGGATACAGTTTACTTTTACAATTAATCCTAGTCCTGAATTTCTACGTACCTTCAGGTCTGCTGACATAATTGATGGGAAAAAAAATAAGAAAAAAATACGGCTGGTATCGTGTTTATAAGAGAGTACATCTTTCTTTTCTTCGAGTCAATCCGCCCTAACTTTCGTATTTTATAAGAGAGTCGTGTTTCTCTTCTACAGGCCTCTCGAATCTACAGGTTGCTGTTTTTCCTTCCTTTAGTCACATTTTTAGTCTCACTCACTTCCAAAAAAAGTGGACCAAACAAATTAAAATGTTTAGCAGCAGAAACCCGAATATTTAAAGAAGGAAAGATCAGCATGTTCATTGACTGAAGAACTCGAGATTATATATAATAGATTAAACAAAAATTAATAAGTTGTTCACATTGGTATAAAATTAATATAATCTTTATCTCCTGTCCCATATGGAAAATTTTGTCATCAACCTTTCATTATTTATTTTTTATTTTGGAATTAATGATCTCCATTGATGCAATTATATAATGTCTAATAATTAAAAATTTCGGCACGAATCAAGAATTTCAAACTTTAATGACACTTAGTCAATATGTATTGGGAGAGCATCAATCAATCACTCAATTACAACGAAATACAAGTATGAATAAAAATTATTAAATTAAATCATGCCTCATGCTTACATAATGATATGTTACGGTAGTATACTACAAGAAAAAGAAAAATGATCTATCCCAACACAAATTTAATGACGCTACCAAAAAGCATCATTATAAACAAGTATTTAATGACGCTTTTTAAAAAACGTTGTAAATTATAAAAATTAGTGACATTTAATAGAAAGCGTCAGCATTTTAGTCAATTTAATGACACTTTAATTAAGTGTCATTATTTAATAAAATTACCGATTTTTTCTTATAAGTGTAACGATAATTGTAGAATTTACTTACGCCTTTTAATTTGTGTCCCTAAAATGACAACACCTAGTAAAAAGCGTCATAAAATTGACACTTTATATTTCTCTTGCGCATTTTTTTTATTTATTGCCAAATTTTTAAAATTTACTTCCACTTTTATTATTTGTGTCATGAAAATGACGACACTTATTAAAAAGCGTCATAAAATTTATGACACTTTCTATTTTTTTTTTATTTGTCGCCAAATTTTTAAAATTTACTTACACTTCTATTGTTTGTCATTAAAATAACGACACTTATTAAAAAGCGTCACAAAGTTAAAAATCAGAATATCTTCCCACATCGAAAGATTGAAGTGTAGCGAATGATATTAAGAGTTAATAAATAGAGACCATTTGGTGTATAACTAACTAACAATAAATATATATTCTAGGTGAGTCAAGAATTAAATATTAAGTTTAATTTTTGTTAAAATAATAAATAATTGATCTCTAATAAATTTTACAAAATCTAGAAAAGTAAAATTCGTAAAATTTTTAATGACACTAATTTTCAAAAGCGTAACAATTTTAAAGACGCTCAATAGCGTCCCTAATTTAAAAACGTTTTTAGCGTCATCAAAACTTCATTAGAATATATTAAATCTTTAGTAATTGTGACAGAAAGTAGCGTCACCACATAATGACGCATTTGATAAAAACGTCAGGAAATGAATTTTACCTACGCATAGATCTTGCGCTACAGTTATTTTCATGACATCAAATTAAATAACGCAACACATGACGCTTTCAAAAACGTAGGTAATGTACCTTGTGACGCTAATAAGCGTCACCAAGTGGAAACTTTAGCGTCACTAAATACTTAAAAGTGCTTTGAAGTTCTTGGTGATGCTTATTAGCGTCACAATGTCCATGCATATTAGAAAAACGTGATAATACTATTTTTAATTGAATTATATTGTTAGTATTTACATATGTACATTATTATTTATATGAGCATATATAATTAATGTCACACACTTATCTTCCTAACAATAAATGTGTTATGTGTACGTGTAGCCTTAACTTCTTCAACCACTTCTAGTTTGGTTAAGTGCTTGTCTTGGAAGAAGTATTGGCGAGTGACAGGAAAACTCACAATAACTCGAGCTTGAGTGATAAAGTGCTCTCTACTAATTTTGGTCTGAGTGTTGTTAGTGTTCTAACCCATAACACTTCTTTACATACAAGCACTTAGGAATTAGTCCGACTTACCTACTATAAGGAACACTTGAAATTGTTGATTTTTTATGCACAATCGTTGTTAAGGAACTAATTTGTAACAAAAAAATTACAATCATTTATGACAGTCAATATATATGTAAGAAAAACTAAAGTTAATTACATCTAATTATGCATGTAAACTAAATACGTAAATAATTACTATTTTTATAAACTCGAATGTGAGGCCTTCCTGTTTTTTTTGGTGAGGAATTTAGCTGCCAAACTTTATGCTATATGACTTGCCCTTCCTAAATTTATGAGAAGCATACTGAGAAACTTAACTTGAGGATGGAGTAATAATTTGTAAAATAGATATGTTAAACAATCAATGCAGAAACTTCACTTTTGCTGCTCAAGATTATGATTCCACTAATAATTAGGAAAATTTCCACTTCTATTTTCTAACATTAGATTGAGATATTTTTCATCCTTATTAGGCACCTAACTTTGACCAATTTATAGTTATTAATAAAATAAAATTATATTATTCGGTAAACCTGCAGGTGATCAGGTGGACTAATCAAGGAACTGATCCCCTAATATATTTATTATACATCGCATCTTAGCTAATTTATTAAATTATAGCTATTTAAAAATCTATTTAACCAATTAGTAATACCAAAAAATCAAAATTTAACATTATAGGTGAAAACAGAGTTCTAAACTCTGTTATCTCAATTTATATTTTTTTAAATAAAATTTTAAAAAGCAGAGTTATGAACTCTTTTTTCTCAATTTTTATTTTTCTTTTTTCCGGAAATTTTAGAAAATGGAGTTTATAACTCTATTTTTCTATAAAACTTTTTAATTAATTTTTAGAAATAGTTTTGTATTTAAAGATTAATTTAATTGAATTTTTATTTTAAAAATTTCAAAAATATATACACCATTTTTCGGATAAGTGCAATTAGTTTTTGCTCAAAATTTGAAAAAATGCTTCAATTTAGAATGAATTTAAAAAAAGAACACAACTGGAATAAGAAACTAAAACATCAACTACTTTACAACTGGAATAAGAAAACATCAACTACATTACAACTGAAATAGGAAAACATCAACTGCATTACAATTGAAATCGGAATCATCAACTGCATTACACTTGGGTTAAATAATAAAACCTAAAACAAGCTCACTTAATGAAAAATAGAACTAGATTAAAGAAGTGTGTTTCAATATTATTCAGTTCTATTTTTCATTAAGTAAGCGTGTTTTAGATTTTATTATGTAACCCAATTGTAATGCAGTTGATGGTTCCGATTCCAGTTGCAATACAATTGATGTTTTCCTATTACAGCTTGTTTTTAAATTAATTCTAAATTCAAGTATTTTTTCAAATTTTGAACAAAAATCAGTTATATTTATCTGAATAATAGTGTGTGTATTTTTAAATTTGTAAAGCAAAAAATTCAATTAAATTAACTTTTTTTTAATATAAAATTATTTCTGAAAATTAATTTTAAAAGAATCGTAGAAAAACAGAGTTACTAACTCTGTTTTCTAAAATTTCCGAAAAAAAATGAAAAACTGAGAAAACAGAGTTCACAACTCTGTTTTTTAAAATTTTATAAAAATAAAAAATAAAAATCGAGAAAACAGAGTTTAGAACTCTGTTTTCACCTCTAATTATTCTTTTTTTTGGGGAATAGCTCTAGCTAGTTTAATAAATTAGCCTCGCATCTTTGATTGAAACTAGAGCTGGTAATGAGTGACACAATATGATAACACAACACAAACACTGTTACATAAGACAAATGATAGGATAAAGCATGACACGACACGACACGAAGATGAAATTATAAATTAAGTTAAAATTATAATTTCTGTTTTATATATATATATATATATATAATTAAATAAGATAAATAACATGAAAAACACGATAATGCAACACGAATATGACACAATGACACGATTTGTCACCCCTAATTAATTGAAACTTGAAACACGCCTAATCAGGTAATATTAATATATGGTCAAGCCAACTGCGCGCCCCAGTTTAAGTAATGTTCATCTTCTCGTTTTTGTGAAATAAAGAGGTTTCAAATAATTAGAATCATGGCGAATGCTCGTGAACGTGAACAAGAAGTTCTTACTAATTAAAGAGATTGATAGAAAATAAAATATGACACTCTTTTCAATGAATAATAACTCTGTGAAATATGCTACTAAGATTTCTAAACACAAACTCCATACGAATATGTAATAATTTTACCTACGTGATGTGAATATTAGTAATTTTATACAGAAAAGGATCGAATTTACAATAAATAAATAAACAAAACTACATAATAACAAATATCACTACATGCATATACCACATAAGTTAACACCAAAAAAATATTACCTAATAGTCTTAAAATATTATTATAGACAATAGATAACACTTTTTACGGTGATCCACTTGTCTGTGATACCTATAATCTAATGTATCACTTGTTTAATGTTTTTATCATGATTTTGATGATTTTGTTTTAAAGTGTTTTTACACCAAAACAATGTTTGAAAATGTTGTCCAAATACTCTCGATCGCTTTAAAACGTTTTTACTAATTTTCCGGAGTGCTTCTTGAAATTTATTTTCGACAAAAATTGGACAACACTTCTGTCTCGTGTTGGACCGGTCGCACTATGGGGCAACCCGTACTTGAAGATGTGTTTTGTAACAGAAAAACGCGACGGAAGAAAAAGAGAGGATGTCGACCGGTCGACCTGGGTGTCGACCAGTGTGGTCGACCGGTGCCTGAAGGGTCTTGCTCTTCTCTGTATTGATTTTCAAAGAGTCCATCCGGTCCAATACAGGGTCGACCGGTCGGACCCCCCGTCGACCGGTCGCCCTGTGTAAAAATGTGATTTTTCTTTTCAACGTCAATTTCTACGCGACCGGTCGCCCTACCGTTTTGACAGCAAAATTCTAGCTGTTGACAGCAGACACTTCTTCCTTAATATGTGGGATTAATTTCTAACAGCTATATTCTTGATTTTAATTGTATTTTTCTGTAGATTTTCAATCCCCAAGAGGAGCCTATCCATGATCAATCATCTCCTATAAATAGAGGAAATTTTGGAGCAACAAGACAACCAATTGAGAGACAACACAACAAGATACAATCAAGCAAATACTTGTTCTTTCATTTTCAAAATTCTTGTTGTAATAGCCTAAGGTCTTACACTTTCACATCTTGAGGTCTAGGCTTATTTCTTGATTACACTTGCACTCATATTTGTATTATTCATTATCAATTTGAATCTTGAATTTTTGTGGTCATCATTCAACACAAGATATCCTTGTGAGTGTTATTGTGGTAAGAACACACTTGGGTGATCTAGGTGTTAGGTGCAAGAAGATTATGGTAATCTTCTTTTTGAAGAGTTTGGTGCTCTTTTAGGTGTTGAAGAATTTGGTATTCTTCAAGTCGGAAGATTGTGGTGATCTTCACAAGGTGCCGTTGAAGGAAGATTGTGGTAATCTTCTAGGGAGATTGTGGTAATCTCCAAGGTGGTGTTAAAGAAGAGTCCGGTGCTCTTCAAGGTGTTATTGTAAGGTGTTGTTGTATTAATTGTGGTAATTAATAAAATCTTTTTTTCTTTTTGAAATCCATCCCGGAGATACTGGGGCGGTAGAGGATTAGGCCCTAGGTGGGTTGAACCCCTATAAATCGACGCGTGTTCTTTACTTCCTGCACCTTCATTCTTGTCTTGGCTTGTTTGATTCGAAAAAGAGGGCATAATCGAGAAAATGGAGATAATCTATTCACCACCCTCTAGATTATCGTAGCCGCCTGGGCTTACATCACTTTTATGGCGATGCAATTTTTCTAGCATTTAACAAGTGATGCGTACGAAAATTATCATTTTGCTCAAAGCGGTGACGGAGCTAGATGTGTAACTTTGGGGGAGGGCTAAGTAACTTTGTGTCTTGGGGGGGTGGTAAATCAATAAAAAATAAATATTTAGTATTATAAATTAATATTTTAAAATAAAATATACATAGAAATAAGTAAATTTTCAAAAAAGAGGGAGGGGGGGGGGGGGTTAACCCCCCATGGATAAGGGAGGATACACCGTGCTCGCAGGGAGCTTCGAACCCAAGACCTGTGTGGTTTGGAGGTGGTAATTTGCCACTGAGCTAAGTTGATTTAATTTTTATTTTATTTTTTTCTTTGATTTATACACACACACACATATATATGCTTATATTATATATATATATATAAAGTTATATCTTAAAGATTATATTATATTATATATGTACTTAAAGTTATATTATACACTATATATTTTCCAAAGTGACAAATTATGCCTCTACCAACAATGACATCATGGTGCAGATACAGAATATGCAAGCTCAGATGCAAAATATACAAGATCAGATGCAAGTAATGAATATGAATACTCAGAATATGCAGAATATGCAACAAACAATGATGGGAAACATGAATATATTATTTGACAAGTTAATGAAAAGTTGTCGGAGATGAATGCAAACATGCTTGTTGGACAAGTTAGATAGTATTATATAAATTATATATATTAAACATTATATTATATATTATATACTAAAGAACATAATACAAATAATAACTATAAAATATAAAATAAATTTATCGACGAATTGATTTTCAATTGATAAAAATAAAAAGAAGTATAAAATAAAAATTTAATTTTACCGACAGGTTAAAAAATAATGTAAAAATAAGACAAAAAAAATTACAATTAATTAAATATAGCGCTACCTAGAGTGTTGTTTAAGTAAAGTGATACTTGTTTGTGTTACCAAAAAAATTAAAAAAAAAGTTATACTTAAAAAGTGTTACTTATGTAAATATTACATATAAGTGGTACATATTGATAAAGTACTGCAAAAGTGTTATTATGATGTAAAAAGTATTACAAACAAGTGTTATATAATGTGGCTCATGTACAAAGTGGTACAATTTTGTGTTACCTAATGTCAGGGACAGATCCAGTAATTTTTTACTATGGGGCACAAAATAAATACAATTATATAAACTATGTAAAAAGTAACTAATGAGACACTCTTTGTTTTTTTGTTTTTTATTAGTTAATATATAGATGTTAAGAATTTATACAACACTAATAATGTTATATATAATACCATTAACACTTTTTGGTAATGTTAGATATATTGTATTAGTTCATAATGTTATTAGTGTTATAATTTTGGGTTCCCTATTAACCTAATGTTATATAATTTATAATTGTTATAATGTTATATAACAATTTTTGAAAAAGAAAACTAATAATGTTGTATAACACTCATATTAGTATGTTATATATATAAAAATTATGTAACACAAATAATACATAATTATAAAAAACTAAAAACTAAAAATTAAAACTATGTGGTAGGTGCCCCCATACCAGAAAATGTAGATTCGTCATTGTTTAATGTCATTTATGTTATAGCGTATATTCGACTTGAAACATGGTATTTATAAAAGTTTATTAATTTAATTTATGATATATCTACAACAACGTTGTCAGAATACAGCTATGCACCATTCATTTTGTATATTTGTATTAGGCTGACTTGTCATTATCTGTAAGATTCATGTCTAGCATATTAGGACCTTTGTACTTAGCCATAGAACCAGTTGTATCAAAATGCACAGACTGAAAAAAACGATATGTGGCTTATCCTTTTCATTCACAGCAAATGGTGTATATATACAGAGTACAAGTTCATCTAATAAGGAAAACAAATCCTACCAAATATGTGATAAGAACAAATCATACAGAATATTTTAAAATACAACAATCAAGGCATAAAAAAGAAAGAAAAATAATCAAGATGATATTTCGTGATATTCAATACTCCCCCTCAAGTTGGCAAGTGAAGATCTCGACGCCCAACTTGCATGCAAGAAACGAAACCGATCAGTTCAAGTGCTTTTGTGAAGATATCCGCTATCTGAAGATTCGTAGAGATTTTCCGCGGTTCAATATCACCAAGTTCAACTCGCTCACGAACAAAGTAACAGTCCATCTCTACTTGTTTTGTTCGTTCATGGAAGACTGGATTAACGGCAATATGTCTTGCGGCTTGATTATCACAAAACATAGGTGTCGGTCCATGTTGGTGAGCACCCAAGTCTTTTAACATCCATCGTAACCACAATAATTCACTCACAAGAGTGCTGCCATTGCTCGATATTCCGCCTCCCGTCAAGATCGTGCAACCACCGTGCTTCTTAGTCCTCCAAGAAACGGTGCACCTCAAGGGCGATGAAGTAACCGATCTAGAACGGCGTGTAAATTGGCATCCGCCCCAATCGGCATCAATACGCCTCAAGTGAGAGCCCCGTCATCTCTTTGCGGCAAGAACAATCCTTGTCCAGGTGTCATTTTAAGGTAGCGAAGTACACGTACGGCTGCATTCATGTGTGTTTGTCGTGGACAACTGATAAATTGACTCAACAAATTTACGGAAAACGTAATGTCTGGCCTTGTGACCGTCAAATAAAGGAGACGACCCACAAGTCGTCTATATTGTGCTGCGTCAATAATCGGACTATTGTCCTCCAATTGCAGTCTTATGTTTTGTTCCATCGAGGACAACACTTGGTCGACTAGCTTGCAATCCACACTCCTCCAAGATATCCAAAGTGTACTTTCGTTGACTAAGGACAAAACCTTCCGATGAACGGGCAACCTCAATGCCCAAAAAATATTTCAGTGGGCCCAAATCCTTGATGCTAAATTTACCATCCAAATATGATTTTATATTCACAATTCGCTCCCTATCATTGCCAGCAAGTAAAACGTCATCAACGTAAATCAAAGCTGCAATGTGAATATTATCACTCTTGAAAATAAATAAAGAATGATCAGCATGCGACTGTCGGAAACCAATATCTAGGAGCGCCCGTGTGAATTTTTGGTACCAATTACGTGATGCTTGTTTCAAGCCGTACAATGACTTCTGCAATTTGCAAACTCTTGTCTCGCCTTTCTTCGCAAATCCCTGGGGAATTTTCATGTAGACTTCTTCTGCTAAATCTCCATGCAAAAAAGCATTGTTCACATCCAACTGGTGTACTTCCCAACTTCTCTTTTTTGCTTTCTGAAGGAGGCAACGGTGATGACTAGTTTATGGCGAATCGGTGCAAATGTTTCATGAAAATCGATGCCCTCCATTTGCGTAAAACCCTTCGCCACCAATCGTGCTTTGTATCTTTCAATTTCCCCGTTAGGCTTGTATTTGATCTTATAAACCCATTTTGAATCTATGGCTCGCTTTCCTGGCGGCAAATGCACCAATTTCCATGTTCCATTGGTTTCCAAGGCATCAACTTCTTTCTTCATTGCGTCACACCAATTTGGATCCTTTATGGCCTGATGAAAATATTTTGGCTCATCACGTGAAGTGATGGCCGCTAGAAACACTTTATGAGCTTCAGAAAATTTATTATAAGAAATAAAATGAGATAAAGGATATACCGTTGAGGTCCCTGAAGTGGGAGTGGGTTGTGAATGGTCAACCGAGGGTGGCATGTCAGTCACGAAATTCTCAAGGTGTTTAGGTTGCCTTCGAGTTCGCTGGCCTCGTCTAACCTCTGTTTCGTTGTTTAATTCTGGTGTGATATGGTGTTCATGGGCTATTTCATTTTCTGGTGCAATAGTGGGTTCCTGAATCGACCCACTATCATCTTGCTCGTGTCCCATTGTTGTTAACTCTTGTTGCGTGCCTTCTTGAGTCAAATGAGAGTTGCTTTCAGCAAGATCAACATTAATAGAGTCTCCAACTGTGATATATTCATGTTGAGCCTCAACAGTTGCATTTTCCCATGCGTCGTCCCCATTAATCGGGTTTACTTTATGGCCCGATTCTGAATTCTTTTCTTTAAAAGGGTAAGAGTGCTCAACAAATGTCACATCTCGTGAAATGTAGATTTCACGACTTTTTAAATCATAAACTCGATATCCCTTTTTCCCATTAGGGTATCCTACAAAAATACATGGCCTCCCCCTTTCATCAAATTTGTCCTTCTTCTTATTATCATGTGCGTATACTAAACATCCAAAGACACGCATGTGATCGTACACGGGTTCTTTTCCCAATAAAATTTCATGTGGTGTTTTGTCATTTATATCTCTTGAAGGCAATCTATTTATGATGTATACCGCCGTTAAAACACACTCACCCCAAAATTCAATTGGCAAATTTGCTTGGAATCGCAAGGCTCTTGCTACCTCTAAAATGTGTCTATGTTTTCTCTCCACGACCCCATTTTGTTGTGGTGTATAAGTGCAAGAAGTCTCAAGGACAATTCCATGTTCTTTATAATAATCAAGCATATAAGTCGATTGAAATTCAGCACCATTATCACTTCTTATGCGTTTCACCTTCTTTTCAAATTGCGTTTTTACCATATTGCAAAACATAGTCAAAAAATGACCTACTTCCGATTTTTGTTTCATCAAAAAAATCCAGACTCCTCTACTGTAATCATCAACAATGGATAAAAAATAATGTGCTCCAGAAAAAGATGCAGTTTTATAGCTACCCCAAATATCACAATGAATTAACTCAAAGCAAGAATTTGTCTTGATAGAACTAGAGGGAAAAGGTAGCCTTGTTTGTTTGGCTCGCACACATGAATCACAAATTGTGTTGTTACCATTATTCGACTTCGCTAAAAATCGTAATTTCTAAAGCTTTGAATCTGAGGCATGCCCTAATCTTCTGTGCCAAATTTCTGGATCAACAGTGACTGACATTGCCATCCCCTCGCTTTTCAAGGGCTCCAAACAGTATAGACCATCAAATTGTCTACCCACTCCAATCAGGTTCCTCGAAGGTAAGTCCTGCATGACACAAAAATCCGGAAAGAATATCAGTGCACAATTAAAATCCTTCCAACGTCAACGCTTTACGAGTAAAGTAAATTGCACTGAAAAGTCGGGATATTTAGCACGCGATGGATTTTGAGTCCATTAGGGAGCCGTGCAGTTCCAATATTTTTAACAGGAATGGTGTCTCCATTTGGAATTTTAACTGGCAAACTGTTCCCATTTTCTGTTCCTATTTCCAAAACTCTCTCGTCACAAGTTATGTGCTCTGTCGCCCCGGAATCTATTACCCAGGGTTTACCGAAATTAATCTTACCAGCCATGTTTGCAGTTGGATTTGTAGTCGAATCAGCTACCTTGGAGTTTTCATTATCTGGGTTAAGGAATTGTACAAGTCGAGCATACTGATCTTGTGACAACCCAGGGATTGGGCTTGTTTCAATACCAACATGCGCGGCTTTTGGTCCTCCTCTTTGGTCATTTTGTTGGATTCCCCTTCGCACGTTCTTCCTCCAACCCGGTGGATATCCGATTATTTCAAAGCATTGATCCTCCGTGTGGTTTGGTTTTTGACAGTGATTGCACCTCAAATTTTCTTTTCTTCCATACCGTCGATCAGTAGCTTCTCGATCATCACGCTTGGATTGAATCTGAAAAGCTGCCGCCTGGACAGATGGTTTTCTAGCGGCTGCAATGAGGCGTTGTTGTTCATCTTCGGCTACTAGGTGATAGGCAGCCCCCAAGCTTAGTATTGGTTTAGTACTCAGAATTTGTGACTTTACTGTCGCGAAGGAATCGTCAAGCCCCATTAGAAACTCGTATAGCTGCTCTTTTTCTCGCATCACAGTCAATTGCTTTTGTATATCGCACGTACATCCACTACACGTGCATCTCGGCGTGGGAGAGACGGATTGTATTTCATCCCACAATCCTCTTAATTTAGTATAATATGCAGAGACGGATAGCGTTTCTTGTCTCAAAAGTGTTAGTGCTTGCCTTAACTCATAGGCTCTTGGTGCGCTTTCCTTGCCAAATCTCTCTTCAAGATCTATCCATATTTCTCGAGCCGTTTTTGCGTATTTCACGCTGCTCCTAATTTCTTTGTTCATGGCACTATTTAACCATCCCTTAACCATTTCGTTACATCGCATCCAATAAATCAACTCCGGTGAGTTTGGCTTGGGCATAGGAATTGTACCATCGACGAACCCATTTTTATTTTTCGCGAATAACGCATTGCTCATGTCATTCGCCCAATCTCCGTAGTTCGTCGTGCAGCAATTCGCTCACGTAGACTTGTCCGGGGTTGTCCGAAGCATGGATATAATACGGCGACATTACATCGATGCCGCTGGACTGAGCAGGAATAACTTCTGCCTTGGTTTCATCGGTCTTGGACATGGTTGTGAGGATTTTAAAATGAGGCTGAAGGCTAATATGTTTTGAGGAGTTTGGTCACCAGGAATTCTGCTCTGGTACCATGAAAAAAACGATATGTGGCATATCCTTTTCATTCACAGCAAATGGTGTATATATACAGAGTACAAGTTCATCTAATAAGGAAAACAAATCCTACCAAATATGTGATAAGAACAAATCATACAGAATATTTTAAAATACAACAATCAAGGCATAAAAAAAGAAAGAAAATAATCAAGATGATATTTCGTGATATTCAATACAGACGGTGCTTAAATTAAACAACAAAATATTTTTTGGTCACATATATTATGTTCTTTGATACCTAGGGCTGTAAACGAACAGAGCTTTCGACAAATAGCTCGTGAACGAGCTCGGTTAGCGTTCGTTTATGTTCGTTTATTAAGCTTAATGAACATAAACGAACAAGAACATTTGTTCGTTTATGTTCATGAACTGTTCACGAACATGTTCATTTAGTGTTCGTTTGATGTTTGTTTATTATTCGTTTTTTTATTATTAATTATACATTTATTGCTTAATATTCATTACTTTATTATGAAAAATAAGCTTATTTTAGTTTAATATTACAACCTATTTACATTTGCAATCATCATAATGTTCATTTATATTGAGTTGAGTGTTCGTAAACGAGGTGCATTTAACTTTTTTATATACATGTTCATATAGTTACGTTGTTCATGGACAATTAATGGGCATGTTCTGAACCGTTCGTGAATGTTCGTGAACATATTCGATTATTAAACGAACGAACACGAACAACCTTTTAAAATAAACGAACGAACACGAACAACCCTTATTCGTTCGAGCTCGGTTCGTTTACAGCCCTATTGATACCTTGATCAATGTACACATAGTTTTAACACCTTGCATAGCTACTTTATTATAAAAGTCGCTCAAACTCGTCTATATTAGAATCATATGTAACAATAGTTTGATGTCTGTTCCTTTGATTGGTGGTGTCAGAGTGTAGATGGAGTAGATGTTTTATCGTATACATAGCTGGATTTGATTAATGTAATTATTGCATGGGGTTTGTTAGGTTAAACTGTCAGAATCACGGATCTAGTTCCATAATTAGTGTCCCAATTATGTTGCTACTTGCCACTCGGTATTGTTTTTTCCTTTTCTGTCGTTAGTAATATTTAGGTGTAATTGAACTCAAGTGTCCCAATTATATGTTTGCTAGTCAGCCATTTTTCCATTTTTTTTTGCGTCGCTATTATCATTAGCACTATTTAGGCGTGATTGATTTAATGTGTCCCGATTATGTTGCTACTCAGTTTTCCTTTTCTTTTCCTTTATTTTTTTGTGGCTATTATTATCTTTTGTAATTGAATTGCTCTCTCTCTCTCTCTCTCTCTCTCTCTCTCTCTCTCTCTCTCTCTCTCTCTCTCTCTCTCTCTCTCTCTCTCTCTCTCTCTCTCTCTCTCTCTCTCTCTCCTTTTTTGGACTGCAAGGTGATTGATAGAGCTGTCAAATTAGGGCCTATCCAAATTTAAGATTGGGTTGGGCTTTAATTTCATAGGCCCAGCCCAGATGGCCCGTTTCTTCAATTTGGCTCTAGCAAAAAAAAACCCGAGGTTTTATGGGCCAAAATAACCAGACAATATTTATTAAAAGAATTTGTCAGAAATTAAAAAAATCAATAAATCATTTTTCTTTTTTACAATTTGTGGACAAAACACAAACACACAATATAGGTCGAGATACAGTTATATAATTTGTCTATTGTTGAAATATAATCTGTCTACACAGAATTTTGAGAACTTCATTAATGTTTAAGTTTGTCTTATAACTGATAAGGTGTGTCTGAGTATCAATTTATTATTTTACCTATAGAAAGGAATTATACCGTGATAATATTGAAACTTAATCATTTTACCTATACAAAGGAATTATACATGACTTTATATTTAATGCTTTTATGTTTATATACGCAGGAAGTTAGCAGGCGAAACAAACAAAATCGAGGGAAGTTGGTAATGGCCCATACATGCGGGACAAAATCTATTGCCCAATATTGCTATGAAGAGGTTAGTGGTTTTTAATACACTTATAATAGAATTAGCTTTTTTTTTTCTATAATTCTAACACATTTAAATGACAACGTGATCCTGAAACTGGGGAAGAACCATCGCGAACATCTACATGGAGAAAAACTCGATACAATAATGAGAAGAAAGATTGGGTTGACCAAGCTTCTAGGGAAGCTTAGGTAATTAAGTTTGTCAAATAATTAAAAATTATTTATCTTTAACTTATCAATACTTATTATTAAATGTTTCAGGAGGAGATCATTGGATTGCAAAGTGAACCAATTGAAGATAATCAATATCCTATGAGTGAAGATGAAGCTTTTATTAAAGTGCTTGGGCAAGAGAAACCTAGTCGACTACGTGGATGCGGAGATGGCTTGAAACTACCTTCAAAAATAGGACAAAGAATTAATGATGAACTACAAAAGGAAAATGAAGAACTAAGAAGACAAAGTGAAGAAATGACTCTAAAATTGCAACACGTGGAAGCCCAATAAAGGTACAATAAATGTAGAAAAAACAAATAAGAAAAATATCACTATGTAACAACTTAGCCAGGATAACTATTGTCACAATAGTATTTATTATTACTTATAAACAAATCTCAATTTAAAATATTTTCATAAAAAATTCTTATTGTGACGAGTAATAATAAGTTTTAATGACAAATTGTTTTCAAACTAAAATATTATTTAACATTGACAAGATTAATTTGTGACTAAAGAATTAAATTTAGTGACGATAATTGTATGTGACTATAATATGAACTTTTAGTGATGACTTTTGTACGTGGCTAAAGCTTTAGATTTTGTTCGCCAAAACATATTTGGATCATACAACTGCAAGTGTACAGTGTAGTTTATAGGATAATGACAATCAAAGTCCTATTCCTCAGGGATTGACTACGAAACCTTAGACTATAATAACATCGCATTCCAATTTTATTGAAGCGATCGAATATCAAGTGCTGTATAAAATCGAAAATAAAAGAAAAAACAAAATAAATTTTCGAACCCCACAAGTATTTTTAACAACCACAGAAGCAACTTTAGGCACATAATCTCAACATGTTTCTTCATTATTAAATCAATTAAAGTTTAACAAAACCAACTCATGCAATTCTATGGGTTCAATTCTAAGTTAGTTTATTCTCCTCCCTGCGAAAAATAAATAATAGATTAATAACAATTGTAGATCTTCCGATACGTTATAACTATTATTAACTCCCAAAAGATCTATGAATTGAATGATTCCCCACAAACAGTTGTAGGTCTCCCGACTTGTTACACCCATTTATGTCTGAATTCGATTTCCGTCTTTGTTAGAACTCTCTCTTTCGAATTTCGCACTAACAAATATGACATGCAAATTATTGGCCAAATAAAAAGCAATTATGAATAAGCACTGAAATTCATAAAATAGAACACATGAATTAATTAAGAAAACAATTAATCAAGATTTAGCATGAATCCAAAGTTTTGATTATGTCCTAAGATCCAAAAGATTAGCCAAACATTGATAATAAATTCATAAACAAATTCGAAATCAATATTATGACATCGTGTAAGCACAAACAAGAGATATAGACTAAGAAAGAAAACCCCTTCTTGTCATGATGGATCTTCCTTCCAAGCCTTCGAAGCTCTTGTGCATCCGTAGATGCGAAAGGCCTTGTGGTGTTCTTTGCGACCTAGCCCTCCTCTCTCAGAAGACCTTGGATATTGTGTTCCTGTGTAATTTTGTAGAGAAAATTATGGCCAAAATACTAAACATTGCCAGTGCTGGAAACTGTTAGCGCATTTGAATGTTTTTGAAGGAAATTCCCTTTTGTTCGATCTTGCATGCTTCTTTCATTCACATATTTGCTCGTACCTTAGCTCTTGGCCTATACTTTGGAACGTGATATTGTTTTTAATCCAATTTAGGTCCATTTCCTGTAAGAAGTTACAAGAATACACAGTAGCACGCCCAACAAAGGAAACCAACCAAAACACGTTGAATATACATGCCAATATATCAAATATATACCGTTTTAAGCCCCTAATGCACGTATATTTTACACTTATCAGATTTTAGTGACCACAATTGTATGTCCTAAGAAAGACAACCCCTTCTTGTCAGGATGGATCTTCCTTCCAAGTCTTCGAAGCTCTTCTGCTTCCGTAGATGCGAAAGGCCTTGTGGTGTTCTTCACGACCTAGCCCTCTTCTCTCAGAAGATCTCGGATCTTGTGTTCCTGTGTAATTTGATGTGTTGTATGTGATATGAATGAATTGATTTTTCGTGCAAGCCTTGGGTTCTTTTTATAGATGCTTGGAGAGATCACTTGTAGAGTTGGAGCGGGAAAAGGACACCGAAAACGCATGATTGTGCACCCACGGCCGGTCGTGTAGCCTCACACGCACGTGTGGCTTTTACTTAGACCAACCTCACGCTGTGTTGGTCCCCACGGTCGGCCGTGCGGCTTGTTTTCGTCCCTGTTTCTTCCCCACTTCACACGGACATGTCATTTTTCACGGGTATGTCACGGTGACATGGTGGTGTGGTCCCACACCGTCGACCGTGGGACATCTTTAGTCCGAATTTGCTCCAGGGGTCTCATGAAAGTTGTATCCTTTTCTCCTAGCTTTTCATAGCCACTTGAATCTCATCAATATTGATCTTGTAGAAAACGGTATAGCCATAATACTAAACCTTGCTAGTCTTGGCCATTAGCGCATTTGGACGTTTTTGAAGGAAATTCCTTTTTTTCCGATCGTGCATGCCTCTTTCCTTCACATATTTGCTCGTACCTTAGCTATTGACCTATACTTTGGAACGTGATATTATTTTTTATCCAATTTAGCTCCATTTCCTATAAGAAGTTACAAGAATACGCAGTATCACGCCCAACAAAGGAAACTAACCAAAACACACTGAATATACATGCAAATGTGTCAAATATATAACATTTTAAGCTCCTAAATGCACGTATATTTTACACGTATCAGATTTTAGTGACAACAATTGTATGTGACTATATTATCGATTTTCAGTGATAACTTTTTTGTGACTAAAGTATCGGGTTTTAGTGACAAATTTGTGTGTGAATAAAACATTGAGTTCTAGTTACAAAAAGACATATGTGACTAAAGCAACAAGTTGTAGTGATAAAAAATAGCTGTGACTAAACCATGGATTTATGGTGACAACAAATTTTTGTGACTAAAAGCCTATGGTATGGTAACAATTACGATAGCTGTCACTCAAACTTTTAGTGACACTACTTGTAGTGAGAACTAGTTGCAATGCCTGATTTTGTCACTAACTGATAATAGTGACGATATTAGTATATACATTGACAAAAAAAGCGTCACTAAAAATGCTTTTTTTTGTAGTGATTATACTTTGAACTGAGATGTGTGTGAACGGTGAAGAAGAGTTGTGAAGGAACATGTCAAGTGTCTGATATTTTGCCCAAGTAAGAGAATAAAATATTAACCCATTATTCTTTTAGGTACAACATTATGCAAATTATAATTCAAAGCATCATGCACATCAAGTTGATCATGAATATCAAACACAGTT
Organism: Rehmannia glutinosa; assembly: GCA_016081115.2. Classification (NCBI taxonomy): domain Eukaryota; kingdom Viridiplantae; phylum Streptophyta; class Magnoliopsida; order Lamiales; family Orobanchaceae; genus Rehmannia; species Rehmannia glutinosa. Next base: position 59,261 of record JABTTQ020000472.1, read on the forward strand.
TCAGAATCAGAAGGCAAATTATCATTTTTAGGTAAATCATGAACATTCTTAGATTCATAAATAGGAACAGGAATAATAGTAGTATCTTAGGAGACTCCACCTCATTTGAAGTGGTGGGGTTTTCAGAAACATCAGTAGGTTTTTTTTTTTGTAAACAAGGCATTTCATTTTCATTGAACACCATATCCCTACTAATTAAAACTTTGAAACCATTTTCACCCCTAGACAATAATCTGTACCCTTTAACCCATCAGGGTTTCCCAAAAAAACACATTTTAGTGATCGTGATTCAAGTTTATCAGTCTTTTGGTGTACAAAAGCTGAACATCCAAATATTTTTAAGGTTGTAAAATCGCTAGGTTTTCTAGCCACATAGATTCAGGATACTTTTTCTTTAAAGGAGACAGCTGTACCCAAAACAACTGCTCTAATTGTTAAGGATGGCAAGAGAGCTGAGGTCAACGAAGTCATTGACCAAGAGGAGATAGCCTTGATGGTTAAAAGGTTTAACAAATTCTTCAACAAGAATTACAAAAGAGGCAAAGGTGAATCTTCCAGAAGACACTCAACTCCCTCCAAGTCAAGGGAAGATAGGCCACCCAAAAGAACAGAGCATCAAAGGATTGAGTATCAAAGAGCTGACAATCCAAGGATGGAAAGAACTGATCAAAAGGTTGAAAATTTATGCTGGAACTGCAGGCAACCCGGTCACTATGCCATTGAATGCCCATATCCCATAGTCAACAAATACATGAATGAAGAGGAAAGAAAAGTCTTCAGAGAAAGAAGACAAGAGAAGAAAAACGCAATGTTGGCTATAGAGACTGCTGAGACAGTCAAGTCAAAAGACACAGCTGACTCGGAGAGTAGTGAAGCTGACTACTCAAGTGACTCTGAAGAAGAAGCCTTGATTTGCCTAATGGCCAAAGAACAAGACCAACCTGACCAAGAAGATGAGGTACACTCTAACTCATCACACTCGGATTCTAGTGTGAGGTGATTGTGACACACACACCTAATCACCCACTGATCTTTATGATTCATTAGGCAAAATGATGAAAGACTTTGAACACATTAAATCCTCACACATACTACTAAATGAGGAGAACAACCTCCTCAAAAGCCAAAACTCACAGATGACCAAGGAGCTGAGTGCTCTAAGTCACATAGCTGATGAGAATAAAAGTCTAAAGGCTGAAAATGCTAAGTTAATAGCAGAGATAGCTGCTATAGAAAAGAGGGAGAATGGCCTCAAAAATGTGATTGCCTCATTCACTAAGGTATCTAAATCCTTGGATGATCTTATTATGAGTCAAAGAGAATGTGGAGATAAGACAGGCTTAGGATTTAATTCCTCTGAGCTATGTCAAGCTCCAAAAGTGATTTTGGAAAAAGGATCTTCAAGTAAGGAAGCATCTCAAAAATCCAAAACTCCAAATAGTGCACATACATTTATTCCAAAGCACAATCACAAGCAAACTTGCCTTGGTTATAAAGGAAAAGGAAAACAACCAGTTGAGTGTGCTGAGAGGACAGCTGAGAAGAAATCCAGCATAGTTCCTCAGCAAACTCCAAACAGGAAATACTCTGTAAAGAAGAAACAGATCTACCAAATGCCCTAGAAATTCTATAAAAGGAACACATATGATGGGAATGGTAGAAAGTACCCAAGCCAAGCTGATTGGAATAATGTGAACTATCAGCAAAGACCTATGGAATATAAACCTAAATGGCAAAGGCCTAGAACTCAGCAAAGGCCATTCCAAAGGCATAAGAGCTATCATCAGCACACATATGCACCTAGGCACTACACTCAAAGATATCACAACCACCCAAACAAAGCAATTGCTAAAACACATGCAGGCATCTGAGGACAAAAGAGACATTTGTATGAACCTAGAACCCCCAAGCAATTTGCCAAAGTTAATTATGATTATGGCACTGATAGATGGCAACCTCTTAGAGTCAAATCATTTGGCTATAGGTTGGTTGGATCATCTTACAATACTAACCCCTCAGGACCCATACAAATATGGGTACCTAAAACCTAATTTCCTTGATTGCGGGTTCAAGGAAGCGGTGAGTGCAAGGAACCTGGTACATGGATAGTGGTACATTCCCGGACACATGACAGAAACAAGAAAAATCTGTCAAAATTCAAGGAGGTTAGAGGTGTAAAAGTCATATTTGGAGGAAATGAAGCTCCAGGAGAAATAAGAGGCATTGGATCCATCAAGAAAAATGGATTAGAAATTACAGATGTTGCATATGTTGAAGGCCTCAATTTCAACTTATTAAGCATAAGTCAACTCTATGACAAGGGCTATAATGTTGGATTAAATATGGGAGTGTGCCAAATCAAGAACACTGAATCTAATGAAGTAGTGTTGCAAGGATGCAGACAAAAGAACATGTATGTGGTAGATTGGTCAACTGCAACATCAAGCACTTGTCTGCTAGCAAAAAGTGCTGAATCAAGTTGGCTGTGGCACAAGAAGCTGAGTCACCTAAACTTCAAAACAATTAACAAGCTTGCAGGAGCAGTCTCGTGGGAGGACTTCCAGACTCAGTATACAAGAAGGAAAGTGTATGTGATGCATGCCAGATGGGAAAGCAAATCAAATCATCATTCAAAGAAAAGACATGTCCATCTTCAACAAGAATATTGCACACTACATATGGATCTATTTGGTCAGTTGAACACTAGTATAAGTTGGAAGAAATACACCTTGGTGGTAGTAGATGACTACTCAAGATACATGGACAATATTCATGAGTAAGAAGAAAGAAACTCTGCAGAAACTACCACAACTGATGAAGAGAATCCAAAATGAGAAGAGTCAAACCAATATCAAAATAAGATCGTGAGAGGAACTGAGTTTGTCAATAGTATAATAACTTCGATTGTGTTGAAAATCGTATTGGTCATTAATTATCAGCGTGCAAGGACTCCACAACAAAATGGAGTAAGCGAGAAAGAAGGAATATGACTCTCAAAGAAGCGGCAAAGACCATGTTAGCTGAAGCGGGGTGCTAAAAGATTTTTGGTGAAAGCGATAAACATAGCATGCTATCGCAAAATAGATGCATGATAAGCAGACGGTGACAAAGACTCTATGAGATTTGGACAGGAGAAAGCCAAATGTTGCATACTTTAAAATATTTGGATGCAAATGCTTCATACACAACAATGGCAAAGATAATTTAAAGGCTTTTGATGCTAAAGTGATGAAGGTATCTTCTTAGGATACTCAAGTGAAAGAAAAGCCTCTGAGTGCTCAACAAGAGGACAATGGTTCTGAGAAGAATCCATTCATGTGGCATTTGATGAACTGATGTAAATGGAGAAGGCGTTGAAGAGTCGGTGATAAAGTGAATCAAATAACCATGCGAAGAGTCCCATGTTGAAGTCAAGTGGAATTATAAACCTAGATGAAGATGAGATAGCTGAGTCTCAAAGACAGCTGGGAAATATGCATCTAAGTGATGATGAGAGAGCTGATCAAAATAACACAACTGCAAGACGAATGAATTCAGCTAACTTACTCCAACCTGATGTAAGATGGCTAAGAGACCATCCACCAGAACTAATCATTGGAGATGTAAGAGAAGGTGTAAAAACCAGATCCAGAACCCAACAAGAAGCTATGTTCACTTGTTTTATCTCACAAATAGAGCCAAAAGATGTGTCACAAGCATTAGATGACACACATTGGATTCAAGCCATGCAAGAAGAGCTGAATCAATTTGAAAGAAACAAAGTGTGGGAATTGGTTCAAAGACCTACCCACCAAAATGTTATTGACACTAAATGGGTGTTCAGAAACAAGATGAATGAGGAAGGTTCTGTGGTAAGAAACAAAGCAAGATTGGTAGCCAAAGGGTATTAGCAAGAAGAAGGAATAGATTTTGATGAAACTTTTGCTCATGTGGCAAGATTGGAAGCCATAAGGATGTTTCTTGCCTATGCTGTTCACAAGAACTTCACTGTATATCAAATGGATGTAAAGAGTGCATTCCTTAATGGGTTATTGGAGGAAGAAGTATATGTTCAACAACCTCCAGGATTTGAGTAGAAGACTCTTGGAGATAAAGTATACAAACTCAAGAAAGCTTTATATGGATTGAAACAGGCACCAAGAGCATGGTATGATACATTATCACAATTCCTGATTGAGAACGGATTTACAAAAGGCAAAGTGGATAGAACACTTTTCAGAATTCAAGATGGGAAGAGTATACTGCTTGTTCAAATATATGTGGATGACATCATCTTTGGATCCACAAACAAAGAGATGTGTGATAAATTCTCAAATCTTATGCAAAGCAAATTTGAAATGAGCATGATGGGAGAGCTGACATTATTCCTTGGACTCCAAGTAAAACAACTGAAGGATGGAATCTTCATAAGTCAGACAAAATATACCAGAGATTTAATGAAGAAATTTGGCATGGAAGAGAAGTCTTCTGTGAAAATACCAATGAATACATCAGTCAAAATGGATATGGATGCAGATGGCAAGCACGTGGATCAAACAAGATCTGAGCACTTATTGGATCATTGCTTTATCTCACGGCAAAGAAGCGGGACAAACATCACCTTTCTTTGTAGGTGTATGTGCAAGATTTCAATCTGCTCCAAAAGAAAGCCACATGACTGTACCAAAAGAATCTTGAGATATTTGAAAGGAAGCCAAGAAGTTGGCTTATGGTATCCTAAGGAAGGTGGATTCAAGCTAATTGGTTACTCGGACTCGACTATCTTTGGATGTGGAGTTGACATGAAGAGTACCTCGGGTACATGTCAAATGCTTGAAATAGGCTAATTTCTGGTTTAGCAAGAAAATTCAATAGCTACCTCCACAGTGACCGGCGAGAATACATAGTTGCGGCAGCATTTGTTGTGCCCAAGTCTATGGATGAGGCAATGACTAAGAGACTCTAAAGTTGAAGAAAAACAAATTCCAATTATGTGTGATAACACAAGTGCAATTTCAATCACTCAAAATCTGTGTTTTTCAAGAACAAAGCACATTGATGTCGAGATATCACTTCATAAGAGATTATGTTGAAAAGAAGGACATCACCTTGGAATATATCTCAAGCGATAAGCGATTAGGCGATATATTCACAAAGCCATTATGTGAATCAAGATTTAAAGAACTCAAGCATGAGTTAGGGTTAATTGGTGAGTTGACACTCGGAAGAGTCAAAGAAAAGAGATGAAACACGAAAAGATGAAAAAAAATTTGAATTCTTGAATCGACTTAGGGAATCGGCCCGTGTCGGAGAATCAGTGCGTCAAGTCAGCGACGGTGAGTACCCATGTGCAAAAGAGAAGAGTTAAATCGGCTAAGGAATAAGGTGAGTCATTTATGAGCAAAGTGACAAAACGCGATGATCGTTTTACTAAGCGGGAATGTTTTCAAGAATAGCGTCGGCATAATTATGGCGTGTCTGATCAAAAAAGTGCACACCAAGCTTATGATTGGATATAAATGCTTTGCCACATTAAATGCGAGAAATTAAATGTTAATCGGCGTGCAAAATCTAAGCCGTTGATCTTGATCAAATTTCAAAAACCACCCGCACGTCCTTTAATAACCCATACATATACCGTTTCTTCCAATTTTCTCTCACTTTACCAAAACTGTTCATCTCTCTCTCGAAAGCAAAGAAAGAAATTTTCTCTCAAAACCTACAAACCCTCAAGTTCATTTTCAAAGTTTTGTTCGGTAAAACATCGAGAAATGGCATCTACTCACGATTTTGTCAAATTGGGAAAGCAAATCCTGCTGGGTCTCTTTGTGGATTTCGACGGCATGATCAAGCGAGGGTGTGACGACACCCTCGTGAAGAAAGATAGCGAGAGAAGCTGGAAAAGTCCGGGTGAAACCATTTTTGGCGATGGAGTTTAGATGACCTACGTGGAAGAGGTCGCATGCGATTCTACGAACGCGAAGTTCACGATGAGGGCATCAAGTCCTCTGTTCACGGAAAAAGAGTTCACCATCGCGCAAGGATCTGGCGCGGATCTTTTATTCGTTGCGGCGGAAGGAGTAGGAGATTTATGAAGGCGATGTCAACCTGGCCGCTTGCTTGGAAGGAAAGTAGCCAAGCCCGGTTGTCTTTGCGAAGGTTTGTCTGGTGAGAAAGAAGTTTGTTGAAGGAAGACTACCACAAGCTTTGGACATTGTTGCAAAGTGTGTGGACATCAAATTTGAAAGCTTTAATCGGCTATCAAGACCAAACGATCGTGATGGTTGCGATCATAGAAGAAAAGAAAAGGTGGTAGGCTGAGTTTGTATCGACATCCTCTGCCAAAATGTTGGGAATAAATCCTTCAAGAATGATGGTTCGTTTGGAGGATCCCCTGGGTACGACCTGGTGATTGGCGGATGATGGAAGTGAAAGGAGTCCCTCTTCGACATGGAAAGGCATTCCATGTCAACAAGAAAAATGTTCGGTCTAACCTTTCCTGAGGAGCACGAGAAGCGAGCATATGCCAAGAGAGCGTCTGAGTGAGGGGAATCGGTGACCACTGAAGAAGCAGTGTCTCCTCCTCTCCTCGAGAAGAAGGCTGCCCTGCGACTACAAAGAAGATTCTTTGCCCCCATGTAGCAAAAGAAAAAGAAAACAAAAGAGATGCCCTGCCCGGCGGCCGAGTCACTGCCCATGTAGCCGCGGCGGAGAAGGAGCCTCAAATACCTTCTCGGGTTATCAAGAAAAAGGAGGGGATAATGGCCGGGCCAACTCCTCGAGAAAAAGCGACAACAGGCCCCGCCGCCAAGACTCGGAAGAAACCGTATCAGAGCAAAAATCCCTACGGTAAGGACTAAAAAGAAGAAGAATCTTCAAGCGTTCCAAGCTTGAGAAAGCCAACTGAGTCGCCACTCAATCAAAGCAGATATCTGAGAGGCTGCTGGAGAAATACTGATCTCGAAATTGTAGATAAACTTGACCAAGTCTGCTTGAAGCCAATCGTGAAATCAAGACACAATTTCTGTTGTCATCGAGCAATTTGAGACACAAGCAAGCGAGAAAGCAAACTCTCCTGTTGACGGGGTTGTATCCCCTCTCGCAGCGGGCTGGCGAGGTGTGGAGCACCAAAGTTTGCTACCTTCAATCCACGAGAACAAGGGACATCCAGGAGAAGATGACAAAGATGATGATGATATAATGATCATATCCCACCATATCCGGACATCAAAATAAATACTGCGAGAGTGGAGGAAGTGGAAGGTGAGTCGATCAAGGATTCCAAAGACCGAATTTATTGAAGAAGAAAATGAAGCTGTTGAAATTTCTCGGATTGACCAATGTGGTCAACATTTGGATGAAGAAAAGCGCACGGATATCTTGCGGATCTTCAAAGACAAGTAGAAGCAAAGGCGCGAGAGGAAGTCGAAGCTCGTGAAAAAGCCGATGTTGTCCCTTTACTTGGAACCATCGACCATACACATCCTCATCTTGACATTCTCTCTCTGGAATTTATGAGGATCGGACCTTTCTGCTTGCTCTGAAGAAGGTGGAGATGCAACAAGCCATGCGGGAATCCAGGGCCCTACATGAGCAAGCGGTTATTGGAAGGACCAGGGAGTCTTCCACATCGCGGTGGAGATTGATCAATGGGAGTGGTGCGGCATATTGCCATAGTTGTTCTTGCCACCACTTCCTGCTCACTCGAGAAGAAGGTGTTAAAGGGCGCGATGGCGGGATTGTGGGGACCCAAGTCGAGCCTACCCCTAATGAAGGTGTCTTACCACCTGCCCCATCGGCTGAATACTCAAAGGGAACAACCGGGAATATGGAGATGAGTGACCCCAATCCAAGTCACTCGGTGGTGTGCCGGTGGGAAACTCCCTCCACTGCGGCAAGGTCGAAGGATCTTTGCGGTGATTCCACAATGAATCTTGGAGGCGAAGTGGAGAAGGAAAAACAAATGAATACACAACAAGTTGTCATTGCGAGGCTCAAACACTTAAATTGTCTCGGTGAAGTGCCAAGCGCTCTCTGAGGCTAATGACGCCGCTGATCTGATCGAGGTACAAAAATGAAGCGCCCGGGAGTTAACACTGCAGGCAATAAAAGTGCAATCCATGGAGTTGAGGCTCGTGGAGATGCGCGCCACTGAAGACCCCAAGGCAGTGCTTTGTCGAAGGGGTATCCAAGGCCTCGGCTGCGATTGAGGCTGCGGGAGATAGTGAATGCCACGGGAGGTTGAGACTTCCCGGGGTAAAGAGACAAAGCAACCGAGAACATCCCTCCTACTATCATTGATCCATCGAAAAGGAGATAAGTACTCTTCACGATTCCCAAGAAAATCTGATGTAACCTTTACGAGATCGAAGGTGAAGACGGCCGAGTCATCCTATTGCCCATCAAAAGACTCGGTGAGGATGTTCTCCCAAGCACAGTAAGCGACCTTAAGGCTACTCGTCAAACTTTAATTTTGATGATGAGCCACCCATGCAAATCTCATCATCGTAAATGCGATGACGCAACCGATATGGCGAGGACGTCAACTCATATGGAAATATCATTTGAGACCAAGCGAAGCAGTAAGGCAAGTGAGGCTCGGCAAGTGGGTCAACTCCACAACAGACCATACCAAGCAGTCAGCTGCGCGGGCTCCCAAGGCTGCGGCGGGATCGACTCCAGGGAACTTCACGAGCACAAGTTGTCATTAAGCGATTCCGTTGCTCGTGATGATTCGATTGAAGAATCATTTCCCTTCTCTCTGGAAGTACGACCTTCCTTAAGAATCATTTCGAGATCAAGACCGTTTCCATAAACTTGATCCCGTTATTCCAATGACAACATCGTCAATGAGACTTTGACTTTGGCGTTGCTTGGGCGCCACGGAGAGCAGTGTGGTGAGGTTCGAGAAGTTTTCAAGGCCATATTTGCGAGAGATAGAGAAGATGGGAGGCACCATGCCTCGGCTGGACATGGTGGATGGAATGAGACGCAAATCTTCTTTGCCCGTCTGCGAGGAATAATTGTCGAGGATCGGGAATGGTGGCAACAACAGCAAACAATGCGCATAGAACAAGCTCGATATTTGAGGACATTGTTGAATAAATTGCTAGTCACGGGGCGGAATTTGAGAATGTTGATACGAAGACAAGAATGCAAGAGAACATCGATCGAATGCACGAGTCTCACAACACGGAGAGATGTAGCTGTTGCGTGAATATAATAAGAAAGAGCTCTTGCGCGAGAGGAGAACATGGATAGGAAGTTCGGCCTCTCATGGCTGCAATGAAGGCCAGTGACGGTGAATCCAGCGCCACCCGCTCAATTCCGTGCGGCATATTCCGCAGCATTGATTGAGCATAACTCACTATCGGACCGCTTAGACTTCATGATTGCGGCTTGTTTCCGGGGTTCCTCTCTCCTTTGATGATGCAAAAGAAGGGGAAGAGGAATACCTAAAAGCGTTGAAAAGATCCGAGAAATTTGAAAAGGAGGACGAATTAGCTGAAGGAAGGGAAAGGCAGTGAGAACGAGAGAAGAGAGAAGAAGGAAAATCTGTTGAGGGGAAGGTTCGAAAGATATGACCTTGATGATTGCTAAAACCCCCAACAAGGTCTTGTCACACTAATATCATCGACAAACTTCCGTGACTCTGCGCTCAACATCTGCGGTACCCATGGTGAAAAGAGAAAGATAGTTGAAGCGGGAATGAAGGAGGTGGAAGGAAAGATGGATTCGAGTTATGGATATACTAAAACAACATGGAGGCATTCCAATGACAGAGACACCTATGCCATTTCGGACGCGTCGGGCCGAGCCAAGATACATTGATGAATTCAAGACGCTCGCACCAGGGTTACTTCGCAAATATGTCCATGGCTCAAGCACGGGATTTGTATTGGGAAAAGGCCTCAAGCTATGTGAAGAAGGCGTGAGCGTGACTACTTGCGCAGTAACTCTGTTGGTCACTCTGCTAGTCACTCAGCTGGGAAAAAGAAGGCCCCAGTACAATACACGCCCAGAGGCATAAGAAGAAACAGTGGTGGAGGAAGAGGTTTCAGACCTAGACCTCTGCCCAAAAACATTGAATATATAGATCCAGACAAGAAAGGAGGGATCTATTGGGCTGGATTCGACGAAGTGGCCAATAACAATGCTGAGTATGTGAAGAGGATTGAAGAGGAGAATAAAAGACAAACTCAGCTGTGGGAGGAAAGACAAGAATGAAAAAGGAGAGATGAAGCTGCCAGAAAGGCTTATGAGAAAAAGAAGGCGGCTAAAGAAGAAAAGAAAAGAAAAAGGCCAGAAGATGACAAAGCTGATGAAGAGGAAAGAAGGAGGCAGCGAAGGAGATGAAGTGTTGTTGTCCACCCCTTCATGTACTTTACTATGTAAATGCATTTTTATGTAAGTCTTCTGTACATCGAATAATATTGTATAATTTCTATACTTGCGTAGATATAGAATGTTATGATCAATAAAAGATTGATTCTACGCATACATTCTGTGATTCTACATTGTCTGTACGTATCCTTGCTGTTTAATTATTGTGTGAATGTTTTAAGTTTTGGCATCATCAAAAAGGGGGAAATTGTTGGGAAATTAATTTTTAGATTTTGATGAATGCCATGTAAAACTTAGAATAGAAAGTTGGCACCCCATTTTTGTTGTAAATTGCATTGTAATAGATAGGGCTGGTCGAGCTGAGTTAAGTCAGCTATGCCTGAACATGCAAGAAGTCAACTGGAGACCAAAAGGAAGACTCCGCTGTGAGGCATGGCAAAGAAGAGAAGACAGGAACTCGACTGAAGGTGCAGCTGAGATACAGCTGAGTGGAGTGTCAGTCAAGTCAACTCAAGATAGCCAAGTCTCAAGTTGAAGTGACATATGAGTCATCCAATGATTGGAAGCTGACTTGAAGTCACCTGGGGAAGTCAAGGAAATGCAGTCAAGTTGAGACAACTGAAAGAGATCCTTTGCACAGAAGTCAAGAGAATTACTTAAACAAGTAATACTTCCATACTGCCTTTCTTAAAGTGCTCAGTCCCAGAAGCGTGCAAAAGGAATAAACCAATGGGAAGCTCTGCACCTGTGTCAGAACTCTGAAAAGCTGAAGTATCATTCATATGAGGGAATGTCAATTCCAAGGACTGCAACAAGATAAGCCAACGACCACAAGTGTCTTTTGAAAATCAGCCTATCTCTTCAACGGGCAAAATTTTCAAAAGAACACTATAAAAGGCTGAGGAATATATTTGAGAGATTGTTGGCTACCTTGACAATCAAAAATTACGAGCAAGAAAAGCAATATCTGTAACCTGAAATATTCTCAAATCATTCAAGTTCAATCCTCAAGCCTACATTACGAAGAAATCAATCCAACACTCACTGTGAAGGAAAAGCGACTTGATCGAGTTGAAGAGAAACATTTGAAGAATCAAGGGTCTACATTCCACGGAGGATTGTAGGAAGGTTCAAGATCGAACCAGTCTCAAGTTTTGGAGGACTTCGTGATCAAATCCAAGAAGCTTGAGCAAGTGGCTGTAGTAGCAAGGCAAGCGCCTGTGAAGAAGGCGAGTCGTCACGAGAAGCCATTTTGTGTGACCAAGGCATCTCGATCGAGTCCCAAAGGATCAAGTGTTTGTGTGATCAAGACTTGCATCTGGACTGTTAACCACTTTGTATATTGATCAATACTTAGTGGATTCCTCCAGGAGTTGGAGAAGAGAGGATTAGAAGAATTACCCCATCTTCGAAACTCTATAAAAATTTATTGTGTCATTTACATTTCAACAATTTAATTCCTGCACATTACTTTAATATCTGCTGATAAATTTGCTATCAATTGATACTCAACAAAGTGCTAAAACCAAGTATTAAAACAAACTTAACCAAATTCAAGGGTGTTAAGTCTTCCGCTGAAAACATTTCACAGTCGAGTTAAATCTTTAGTCAAAACAGCTGAGTTATTCTATCCACAGCTCAATCGAGTTTGATGAGTGACTAACTCTGCTGATTAACTAACTTAGCTGTCCATCGAGGACTCAGCTGTGAAGTATTAACTCTGAACGTTTTAAAAGGACTAAATCAAAAAGTTGGTAAGGTTTATTCAACCCCCCCTCTAAACCTTAAACTCACACCCCTTGGGACCTACACTAATATTAAAGATGCATAAAATATATAAAAAGCCTAAATAAATAGATATAGGGGTATATTATTCCAAAGCAAACAATCAAATCCCATGAAAATAGGAGCAGTTACCAACAATATATCTTACCATCCAAAAGAAAATCAAAATCACGAATAAATTATGTCAATTAAAGTCTTCTTCTTCACCAAGACATTTGATACCTCTTTAAATAGTTAAATTAAAATCTGAAAAAAAAAACAAACAAAAAAACTGCCTGCTACCTCTATAAATCATTCATTTGCTTAGGTATATATAAAGTGTTGCTTAATTGTTATAATAAAGGTGCTTATGAACATGAACAATGTTGCTTATTTATTGATTCTAATTTGCATTCTTACAGTAAAATTGTCTGCTGAAGAAACTATCATTTTATGCAAAAAAAAAATTGCTTACATAACAGACTCATATTGCTTGTCCATCGAGTATATGTTGCATATGCACGACAAAATGTCAAATGGTGTCTCCTAGCATATACGAAGAAATAATGTGCTAACTATCTATATATTTTTTGTTTATCTATTAAATATATGTTGCATATTCACTGTCAATTAAATTCATTTCATGAGTTTCGCATTTTTAAGACCAATCATTTTTTTTAAGGAAATTTAAGACTAATCATTTGCTTAGGTATCTATAAAGTGTTGCTTAACTATTTTTATAAAGTTGCTTATGAACATGAACATTGTTGTTTATTTATTGACTCTATGTTCCATGCTTGACTACACAATAAATGTTTAAAATATACCCTGATATATTTTAGTAATAATACATTAGAAAGGAAAGATTAATAATATGCTTGAGCAACGGACGGAGTGTACAAACAATTTATGAAGCCCAACGGGAATTTAAATTTCGGACACCAAAAATTCATCATAAACTGTGTCAAAGAAAATACTGGGCCATCAAAAATTTATCGCTTTGTATAGATAACATTGCATATGTTATACCATAATATTGCTTATATAGAATTTACATCCTGCTTAACAACTCTAAAAATTAAACCAAACCCAACCACAAATTTAAAAATCCAAAACAACATATACTGTTCAACCATTTGTTCAAAATAAAAAAACAACAACATCGTTTTGCTATAATTCCCTCTGCTCATTCACATCAACCAAACAAATCGGAACGACATATTTCCTGCACATCATCAATATTTGCACCTCATTGTTTTTCTCCAGCCTACCCTCCCAATTTCTGATACCTCATCCCACATACGTCTCCATGTGACGCATTAGTGAAAATGGTTGTTTCTTGGACATTGCAAAATTGTGCATCCCCTGTTACCTTTTTCAATGCATTTTCAAGCAGCATAATTATATCAACAACATCCGTACCAAGACATGAAACTTTTACAAGACTCTGGATGCATACTCCTACCAAAAATATTGACAAAAAATATTAAATACATAACAAAATCAATAACTGTATAAGCATACAATTATATAAACTAATCAATCTACACAAAGCCACGACAAAAACATCTAAAAAATAACCCATTTATGCTATGAAAGCATCATTTTATATCACAAGCAGAATATTTGGTCTTAATAAGAAATATATTTGTACCAAGTATTTTTTGTTTTTATAAGCAATATTTACTACACACATAAGCAAGTTGTACTAGCAGCATAAGCGACTCATATACATTTATCCATACTATCATCTAACAAAAAATCACAGTTACAACAAAATATGCAACATTTTCTCCCTACGTAAGCAAGATCGTTCTGCTTAATAAGCAAACATTTGACAGTAAAAAATAAATGAATCTCTGCAACGTACAAGAAATACTTTTTGTCTATGATAAACATAAAAACAAAAAAAAAACATAAACTTAATATAAAACATACATAAGCAGAAAACAAAACCTACATAAGCATAATTAGCAATAAAAATAAGCAAGAGCAAAAATCTATTTAAACCCAACAATGAGCCTAACTATGCGAGTTAGAATAACATAAATAAGCGTATTACGAAACTTAATAAGCATTTGTACATATTTGACACAAAAACAGAGCAATTTAAACCCTATTTCCCTAATTTTTCATTGTGTTACATCAAAAACTAAAAATAAAAAATAGCAGGAACTTACTCAAACTCAAAACTAAAATCAAGAACATATCAACATCTTAAAAATGCAACAATACCTCCAAAAAACCAACAAAAATAAAGTAAAGAAAACCACAATTATTAAGGGTTCTAGGTTTTTCAAAACTGCAACAATAAATAAAACACTATAAAAAATAACAAAAATCTAGACATTATCATATGTTTGTGCAAAGGATATATTTAGAGAAGGAATTTTGTAACCCATAAATTCTTGAAAAAAATTTTGAAAGATGAATAAAAAAAACCTCGTTCCAACTACAATGTGGCCGTCGAATCGGAGAAGAAGGTGAGACCGTCCAGATGACTCGGAGATGGTGCCGCCTTGAATAATTGCGTCAAGAGTTCTTGCCTCTTGAAGAACAACCAGAGGTGAAGAAATCTTTCGTGAGGGAGATGTGAAGAAATCTTTAACAGAGAGAGATTGAGAGTTTCGACCGAGAGAGTTTGATTTGTTTCAGTTTTCGTAGACTCAAAAGAGAAGATTTGGATGAGAGATCACGATGAAAACTGGTTCCTTAATTCTAGGAATGTAAAAAGCCACTACTAAATATAACTCCCCCCTAATAATTGATATAAAATATGATTTACCAAAAAGCCCTTTTCTTCAATTAATTAACCATTAAAAAAGGACAAAAACTGATTAATCTAGACCGTTTAAAAAATAACTCAACGCTCCAGATTTGGTCTCACATACTCACATAACTTATGTGGACTCACTAGATCTAAATCATATATATATATATATATATATATATATTCTTATATGAAATTTTTTAAATGAGTGCTTATATGGTTGGGTATCTACATATACTTGATATCAATACCCGATTATATAAGCGGGTTCTGGGTATAAGGTACCCTAGGGTTAAATCATGACCCTATCCATTTATAAATGGGTATTGAATTTGCATCCCATGCCCATCCCAAACCCAAATAATCTTACTCATACCCGTCCCATTAGGATTTGGGCGGGTGGGTAACCTCGTCTACCCATCCCGCTGCCATCCCTATTTATGAATAAATCTAGTAACAATATTTAAATAACATAATTAAAATTAAATGATAACTTATAAGTCATATATATTATGGATTAAAAATTATGGATACTGGAGATTTGTCAAAACATACAACCCAACTAATTAAAATCAGTGAAGTTTTAAAATTAAATTTTTAAGCCATTATATGGTTTTCATCCCATAAGAGTTTTTCCTATTTTATGCTATTTCATGTATGTAAATCTATGTTTGTTTTTACTCAATCTCATTGGAAATATTCCATTTTCAATATCTAATTTTCCAATTTCAAACATATATTATCATTCTCACACCTATATAATCAACTTTCAATCTTATATTATATTAATGAGACCCGCTACAAGTCTACAACCACAACATACTAAATTTTAACTTTATATTCCACAAGTGGGACACATTACTAGCACTGATATGGATCATATCCACATAAATTGCCATTTTCAAAATGAAATTTCAAAGTAGAACTCACCACTAACATTTTCTTCCAATTTTATATTATTACTTTTCCAATAACATCACTTAAGTGGGTTCCACCACTTACATACTCCCTCCATCCCAAATATATAGTCCATTATTCCTTTATGGGATGTCCCAAATATATAGTTCACTTTCTATATTTAATAGTATTTTTTCCATTCTTTTACTATTATAACCTATTTAATATGCATTTTATAATTTATATAATTAAATAAGGTCAAATCAAGTAAATACTTAGCATATTTGTAGTTTCTAATACTTTTCTTAATATGTGTAAAAAGTCAAACTGAACTATATATTTGGGATGGAGGGAGTAACATATATAAAAATTATCATCTTATCACATCTTTCAACAAAAACAAAATCAATCGAAAATACTAAACCAATCATATACTCAAATTTGTACCCAACAAATTCTTTTTAGAACCAAACATATATTCTTACTTTTGCATAGTTTCCAATAAAAGTTGAATAACTATCTCAATGGGATGGAAAATAATTTTTTCCATTGGAATGATAACCATACAACCCCTAAGTCATCATGTGACTCTTTTAATTAACACACATAAATATGAACATTTTCACAAGATTATATTTGGTTAAGTAGTATGAGTCTAGATTTACGGAAAAATGTTGTGATCCATAATTATAAGTATCCCCACTCTCTATCACGAGTCTTATAGTGCAAGTGGTATCGATTACCCTTATAAGAGTGTTGATTAGGGTTCGAACACTAGCTAGGTCTTTTAGTTTCTTTTATAGCCACCTCCCCTCTACTTCTCTCAATTCATTAAAAACGTTTATAATTACAAAATTAAACTACCTATGAGGTTTGGGGTTTACAAAAAAAAAAATGCCTTAGAAGTTTCAAAGACTGTAATTATAATTATCCTTTTAATTAAATTATATGTTAAAAATTATGTTGGATCCATCATCCAACACATAATTGCATATCTTCGCCCCTACTCAGCTACTATAGTTAGTTCAAAGTGGTGCAAGAGAGAAGACAACCCCCAGAAACCGTAGATATTTAAAGGTTCTGGAGAAATGACGAATAAACAGAAGATTAAAGGCAAAAAATAAGCAACTGAGTACATGTGTTTAATTAAACTGTAAGAGAACGATTAAGAACCGTAATCGGACTTAGGCAAACAATAAGAAGAAAGAGGAAACAATTGAGGCTTCTCTAGAGAGAGAAAAATCTCAAACCACAATACTACTGAGAGCTCTTTCTTAAAGGAATTTCATGATACTTGTTCTTATCTTGGTCTGAATGAAGTTCATTCTCTTGGATGCTTCCTTACTTGGACTAATAATCTTTGTGTGGTGTAGGCTTGATACAACTCTCATTAGTCTCGCTTGGTCTAATTCTAAGCCGGAGATGTTCTGCGGATGTCCTTGTCCTCTAGGAGTATCTCGATCACTCTCCCATTATTGTTACTTTTTTTTTGAACAAAACCTTATTCTGTCAAAACCTTTTAAGTACTTTAACATGTGGTCCTTGCACCCTAAGTTTCTCTAAACTGTGCAGTCTTCCTAGAACTTTTCTGTCTGGGGTAAAGCTTAGTTCATCTTTTGGAAAAAGATTAAAGCCCTCAAGCCTTCCCTCAAAGATCTTAATAACCTCCATTTTAGTCACATTTCTTCCAGAGTATTTATTTAATATAACCTTCTCCTAATTAATTTAACATAGAATGTGTATGTTTTTTGCACCCAAGTATGGAACAAATAAGAAATTTGGCTGTCATTCAAATGCTTTTAACTCTAAGAGATGTGTGTGTGTGTGTGTTATGGGGGATGGTCTGAATTAGAGTGATTCACAAGTATCTGTTTTCATTTTATTTGTAAGCATCATAAATTTTGCTACTCCACAAATTTTAAAGTGTTTTACCTATTATATTTCTCATTTTTATTGAACTTTTTTTCAATTAAGAATTAGAATCTTGGCCAATTTATGATGGATTCAGTTGTACTCCCAAAATTGAACTTTAGACTATCCACCAATATGTTGATAACATGGAGTATCCAAATGGTGGCTATTCGGAATATGACTCTATCATTCAAGAGTGTCGGAATATCTTGTATAGGGAACCAAATTTGTCGGTTGGCTTTGTTAGACGACATGGAAATATGGTTGTGCATGTACTAGTAAAAAAGTCTTTTTCTCATGTTAGTCCAGCTGTGTGGACTGTTCCACCTCTATGTATTGTGAATTTGTCTGCTGATATTGATAATCAATAAAATGATTTGTTTATGTCAAAAAAAAAAGATCTTTTCTCTCCATAATGATCCTAATAATATCACCCTTGTTGAATCTGTCAAAGATCTTAAAATCAAAGAGTCATTTTTGGCTAAAGCTGAAAGATCTTTTCTATTCCAAAAAACAAAATGTAACTTCCTTAATCAATGTGAAAGAAATACCAAGTTTTTTCACAGCATTATCAAAATAAATTCTTTAAGAAAACAACTTTCCTCTGTTTTGCTTGAAAATGGCTGTCAAACTTCTTCTTTTGATGAAATCTCTCGATGCCTTTGTTAAATATTTCACTAATCTGTTTGGCACGCCACCCAAATCGCCCCCTTTTGTGGATTTGAATATTATCCAATCTGGTCCTTGTGTGCCTTACGATTACGTGGCTGGTCTTTTGGCCCCTATATCTTCAAATGATATTAAATTATCTTTGTTTGATATTTAGGATGAAAGATCCCCTTGTCGTGATGGCATATCATCTGGTTTTTTCAAAAAATATTGGGATATTGTAGGAAATAATTTGATTAATGATGTCTATGAGTTCTATTCTTCTCAAAACTTTTTAGACAGATTAATGACACTCCTATTGACTTAATTCCTAAGACTGATCAATCTCGTACATTTGCTGATTTTAGACATATTGCTTGATATAATGTGATCTATAAGACTATTACAAAAATGCTTGCTGCAAGGCTAGATGTTGTTGTTCCCGGTCTTATTGATCCTGCTCAATATACTTTCTTGAATGGTAGAAATATTACTTATAATATCTTTTTAGCTCAAGAAATCGTTAGAAACAACTCTAGGAAAAGGCTTATGATACTATTTCTTGGTCCTTCCTTGAACAAGTTTTGAAAGGTCTAGGTTTTCCCCCCTTTGTTTATTTCTTGGATTATGGAATGTGACTCTACAGCATCATACTCCATTTGCATTAATAGTTCTCTGCAAGGTAAATTTCCTGGTAAAAGAAGTCTCAGGCAGTGGGACCCCACGTCTGCTGCCCTCTTTCTTCTTTGTATGGAATATCTATCCAGATTGATCAAAGTTAGAACTTCTACTCTTGAACCATCCTAGGTGTGGTGAGCCTAAAATTACACACTTAGCTTTTGCTGATGATCTAATGATTTTTTCAAGGGATGACTCCCATTCTATTAAAATCCTAGCTGAATGCCTTAAAGATTTCAAATTGGCTTCTGGTTTAGATGTTAACTCCTTTAAGTCTAACCTCTTTACTTTGGTATTTTTGGTGTGAGTTGGATGATATTTTAGAGCTGCTTAATTTTCACTTGGGTAGTCTACCTGTTAGATACCTTGGGGTTCCATTAGCAGCCGAAAAATTAAGCTGTAATCATTATGCCCCCCATACGATAGAATTACTACCTAGTTTAATAAATTTACTGCTAATTTTGTCACGCCCCAACATATGAAATATAATAAAGTAAACTATAATAATATACAATAGTCATTATAAACAATAATAACCACATAAGCCAAATTTTCCTTAAATTTTTAGTTGGAAGTTACAACACTTATTACGGAAAAATAAATTACATCGGAAGTCTGTAGTACAATAACTTAATGACAATCCTATATATTACAAGTCATCCTCGCAAGGACGTTACACAAATATATACCAGCCAAAACATGGCTCAAAAGAAAATTGTTAATTTCGGCTCATATTATTCGAAAGTTCTACATCTGCCTTGCTGTTTTGATAGTTCTCGGTTTTTGAAAGATTTTTAAATAGAAAAATAAAATGTGGGGTGAGCTAAACGAGCCCAGTGGGTGAGGAAGTGGAATGCACAGTTAAGAAGATAATTTTATTTTATGATTCCATGATGCACAAACAATAAACACACATTCCCAGTAATTACCATTAGAACAGGAACAAAAACAACAATTTATTTAGGTTTTTTAGGTTTAGCCATCGATTTAGTTAGTCAGTTAGTCAATCAATCAGTCTCGTGAATAGTAAACGTAGGATATGTATTGATCAG
Source organism: Rehmannia glutinosa (assembly GCA_016081115.2). Classification (NCBI taxonomy): domain Eukaryota; kingdom Viridiplantae; phylum Streptophyta; class Magnoliopsida; order Lamiales; family Orobanchaceae; genus Rehmannia; species Rehmannia glutinosa. The sequence continues at coordinate 79,304 of JABTTQ020000472.1, forward strand.
ACATAAATCTTTCTGTTCTCCTTATAACTTTTAAACAGTATTTGGCCGAAGCCCAGTCACCTTAACCCTCCTAGTTGTCTCGACGCCTCTTTAGCTATGGGCTTTTGCCCAGAGATCGTCATAATCCGGAATGTACCGTTCTACAACCCATATTCCGCTGCCGTCTCCGGCCTGACCAGAAAATGGGAATAGGCACATGGGCAGATAAACAAGGATCACATGCAACCCGTTCGATCCATTGTCTAACCAACCCACACCGTAATAGATTCATAAGTCAATATTATTGTCAAATGATATTTATATATCCAAAGCCTGAGTCAAACAGTTACACTAGTCATAATGCAGATATAAATTCAAACTATGAATATCACTTTATGTTTTCTTTGACAACTAAATTATAAATAAAAGGACGTATATCATAAAGACGTGCAGCAACGAATGAAATTAAAAGCAAACCTATTTTTCTTTAGAGAAATAGTATTTTGCCCACCTTTACTTTGATAACCGAATTTCCTTATAACAAATCCCTTACTCCGACTTTCAATGTCCCCTACAATAAAACCCAACAATTATCATATATCATCTCTTACTATTCATTATTATTATTATTATTATTATTATTATTCTTATTTGTAAATACTACTACTATTTTGTTTTATTCATGTATTTGTGATAAGTATTTTAATATCTTTCATTCTACTGAATTCAGTTTTAATTATAGAGGAACTTTTCAAGCAAACTAAGTTTCCAATGCCTTGAATTATAATGTTAAATTCTAGTAATCATTTAGTTAATCTTAAACGTCCTAACAATTTATTTTGTTATATATACTTCATGGAAAATTACATCATTTTAATATATGAATTATCCGATATTATACCAATTTTATCAAATCAAGTCTTTTTGGTATATATACAACTTGTAACTTATTAATTTAATCCAACTGATAATTAAGTGAATTATAGCTTTTCATATGTATTTTATATTTAAATTAGGAAGTCAATATTCCAGATTCCCAGATTCATCTATAGAAAAGATTATGAATTATATATATATATTATAAAGTAGACAAAAATAAATCATTTAATAAAATTTCATAAAACAATTTTCTTATAGAAGGATTAAGGTTTCAATTTTAAATAAAACCAAGCAACCTAGTTAAGTCAAATTTAAAAATTCAAAGGAAAGATTCAACATCTCCATCTCACAACTGTCGTGCGGTTACCACTTAGATAAGGATATGGTGTGTTCTTGTATTTGGAAGACAAAGTGAGAAGTAGATCCTTTTATTCTCTTTTGCTATTATCTTGATTTTAAATGGATGAGTAAACAAAAAATATACTTGCAAGAAAATCCCTCTTTTACCTGGTGCAAGCCTCGGTCGAGAGAGTGAAGATGGCGGAAGGGGTGGAGTTGTTCAAAATTTTGAGCTAGTGACACTTTTTCTTCTTCATTTTTGAACTAATATGATTCTTTAATCTCAAAGGTAGTATAAAACTGAGAGGAAGTGTGAGTGTGTCTTCTTTTGATACGAAGATGCATGATATGTACTTGTGCTTTTTTAACCAGGTGAGGTGTGGACAAGTGTTGTTTAGCTGTGGAAAGAAAATTAAAACTTATTTGATTGTTTCTAAAACTGAAAATGAGAATTGTGAGGATATAATTTAAGAGTTAATGATTATTATGGAATCAAAAGGACTGGTCTCCAAACAGAGTTGGGCCTGTTGGTAATTAAATTTGTAGCCTAAGTTTTACACTTAATTAATCTTTCTTAGTTTACAAATTACCCAAATATAATTAAATAAATGATAAGTTACTTAGAAAAATCATTATAAAAAATGCACATACAAAAATTAAACATAAATTATATGGACTTGATAATAATCAAATACCTTAAAAATGACGATTCCAAGTTATCCAGACGCGAGATCTCACATACTCCCCTCCTTTAAAGAGTTTGGCCCCCAAATTCCTTCATGAAAAAATTCTGGATATCCTAATCTCATTTCTTCTTTTGGTTCCCAAGTAGCGTCTTCAGGTTTATCGTGGTGTTGCCAAATTACCTTCACTAACGGAATTCGCTTCCTGCGCAATTCTTTGATTTGTTGATCAATAATCCGAAGTGGTCGTTCAATATATGATAAATCTTCTCGGACTTCAGGTAAATCTTCATTGAGGACGTGTTCTGGGTCGGGATGATACTGCTTGAGTCGGGAAACGTGAAATACGTTATGTTTGATAAATGGTTTATCATGATTTTGATGATTTTGATTTTACACCAAAACAATGGTTTTAAAGGTTGTCCAAATACTCCTAAATGATTTAAAATGGTTTTAATATTTTTCGGAGTATTTCCTCAAGTTTATTTTCGATATAAAATTGGACAACACATTTAATGTTTTTAAGTCAATGGGTTTTTATATTGAAACTATGTTGTCCTAATACTCCCAAATGATCTAAAATGTCTCTACTATTTTTCGGAGTATTTATTGGAATTTATATCGAACAACACTTTTTGTGTAAATGTTTTATTTCTTAAAAACTATATTTCTAATGTTGTCCTAAATACTCCCGATCGGTTTAAAATGTTTTTACGAATTTTTCGGAGTATTTTTTGAGGTTTATTTTCGTAAAAAATCGGACAACATTGCATTTAAAGGCGGTCGGCCGTCAAAGAGGCGGCCGTGCACAGGAGCAAAACATCGAAACAGTAAACTTTGTTCTTTCGGTTTTGGTCGGTCTGCAACGTCGCCCTAGCCTTCGACCGGTCGAGGTGCACATCAACCGGTCGCCATGTGTTAATTTGCTGCGATATGTTTCAAACTTCTATTTCTGTGCGACCGGTCGCCGTATGCTTTGACAGCAAAAATATGACCGTTTGACAGCAGACACATTTCCTTAAATTGTGGGATTGATTTCTAACAACTATATTCTTGATTTTAATTGTATTTTTCTGTATATTTTCAATCCCCAAGAGGAGCCTTTGCTTGATCAATCATCTTCTATAAATAGAGGAAGTTTTGGAGCAACCAAAACAACAATAGAGATACAACACAACAAGATACACTTCAAGCAAATACTTGGTCTTTTATTGTTATTATTCTTGTTGTAAATTTGCCTAGCTTATCACTTTCACATCCTTGAGGTCTAGGCTATTCTTGATTACACTTTGCACTCAAATTGTATTATTCATTATTGAGTTGTAATCTTGATTTTTGGTTATCATTCAAACGCAAGATATCCTTGTGAGTGTTCTTGTGGTAAGAACACACATGGATGATCTAGGTGATAGGTGCAAGAAGATTGTGGTGATCTTCTTATTGAGGTGTTGAAGAATTTGGTATTCTTCAAGGTTGAAGATTGTGGTAATCTTCACAAGGTGCCGTTGGAGATTGTGGTAATCTTCAAGAAGAGATTGTGGTAATCTCAAAGGTGGTGTTGAAGAAGAGTGTGGTGCTCTTCAAGGTGTTGTAAGTTGAATTTGTATTAATTTTGGTAATTAATAAAATTCTTTTTCTTTTTGAAATCCATCCCGGATATACTGGGGTGGTAGAGGATTAGGCCCTAGGTGGGTTGAACCTCTTTAAATCGACGTGTGTTGTTTACATTCCGCACCTTATTATTATCTTTGAGCATTCGGTTTGAAAAAGAGGGCGAAATCGAAAAGATGGAGATATTCTATTCACCCCCCCCTCTAAATTATCGTAGCCGCTTGGACTTACAAGTGGTATCAGAGCCAAACTCTTTGGCAAGCTCGTTTCACATCGCGAGTGAAGAGAAACGGTAGTCGGCTACGAACGAAGCTCATTTTTCCGGCACCTCCACCACCAAGCCACCTCGGTTTGATTCCAAAAATTTTATTTTTTGGAAAGAAAGAATGGAATGCTATTTACAAGGTTGCGGGTTCGACATTTGGAACACCGTCATTAATGGAGAATCCATTCCGATGAAAGATACACCACACACCTCAAAAAGCTTCAAAAAGCTCAATAATGAAGAGAAGAAAATCATCTCCTTAAATGGTAAAGCTCTTAATATTTTACATTGTTCACTTACCACTTTGGAATTTGATCATGTTGTAGGTATTCGATCGGCACATGAAGTATGGCAAAAATTAGAAGCCATCTATGAAGTATATGCAAATGTAAGGAGCAACTCAAAAGCATCTACTTCACAAACGGATACAACATCAAATCCAACAACATGGGATAAGCCTTCTACAACCTCCCATGATGAACAAGTTGAACAATGCCTCATGGGCATCGAAGAAGAAAACGAGGTAAGTTCTAAACCCTCTACTTCTTATGACAATGAATTGCAAAATGAATATAGTGATTTGCAAAATGATTATGATGAGCTACAAGATGAATTCCAAAACTTACTTGTTAAATACAAAAATTTGAAAAAGGAATTCATTATTTTGAAAGATGATAAGAATAGTTTATTTACTTCCTATGAATCACTATCATGTGCTCACACAACCACTCTTGACAAGGTTAGAAACCTTGAAAAAGAAAATAGTACTCTTGTTGAGGATATAAATTGCTTGAAAAATGATTTATCTAAATCCAACTTGAGTACCGATAAAATGACCAAGATTGTTGATTGTTCGAAACTAGAACTTGATCATAAGCTTAAGGGTGTCAATCATATAAAAAAGGATCAAGTCACTATGCACGTTGGTCATTATGCTCCTACAATTATTACATGCTTTTATTGCGGTAAAAAGGGTCATACGGTAAATACCTGTCGGGCTAGAAATAGCTCTAATTATTGTTGGAGACCTAAAAGTCTCAAGACAAATCCTAAAGGACCCAAACACATAAGGGTACCACTAAATAATGTGTTATTAGGTACCCGACGAAATAATAATCGAAGAAAATTATTACCGCCAAGAAAACATCAAATGACCATTTCATTTGATCAAAGAAGGAGAAACTATTCTCAACAAAGCAAATTTCCAAGAAGAGGATACAAATGGGAAGAACATAATCCTTGGAAACGGCAAAGACATCATCAACAAGATGATTGTCAAGGAAGAAGAGACCATCAACAATGGGAAGGTAACAAACCTTGAAAATGGAGTGATCAAAGAAACCATCATCAACGAAGTGACTTTTCATGGGGAAGATATCATCAACAATGGGAACGACACAACCCATGGAAACGGCGTAATTGGTAAACCGTATCTCCCCATTTAAAATATGCATTTTATCTAGTTAGTATGCATGTTTTTATTTGTGCCTATATTGCAAATGAGTTTTCAAGTATTTATTTTTTTTAATTAAGGTCTTCAATATATATTTGTGCTTTTAAAATATTTTTGAAAAAGAAGACCTTATATGATGTTTTTAAAACTCTTGTGCATTTTTTGTAGACTAGAGTGTGTTATCATCTCCTATGGATTTTTATGGCATGAGCTTACTTGCGATATCTCTTATCCTACACTTTTATCATTATGATTTGTGCTAGATTTGTTTTAATTATTGTGTAGGATTTACATATTTTCACAAATGGCCATTTACGTCATTATTTGTCAAGAAATGCATAAATTATCGAGGTACGTTTACTTGTGTTATTCTTACTCTTATAGACTCGATATATGTATTGCCATGTGCCTATGTGCTTGTTTTTCATAGTATTTCATACAAGTGTCATTAAGAGGATTTTTAGATTTTTTTTTGAAAGGCACTATTCGATATTTGATTGCACATATTTGCTTTGTCGGATTTTCAAATTTCAAAAGAGACCTTTTGTAGCTTTCTTAAGCTAATTTGAACTTGCATGATTTATTAGACTCTTGATGATCTTCTAAATGCATAGTATGTGTTTCTTGCTTCATGGTCTATATATATATAGTGTGTATTCCTACTATGCTCTTTTGCAAGATATTTTGTGATTGATGATTGAGGCATGTTTTTACACTTGGGCTATTTTTTTCTTGCTTATATAAGCGATGCCGTTAATGAGTTTGTTAAGTTGTGTAGATGAGAAATGAAGTACTCCAAATATTAGTTACCTCAAAATATTTGGATGTAAATATTCTACTATGAACACCTTAGATCAATTGGATGCCCTATGATGATAGTGATGAAGAAGACAAAAAGGGTATTTCGGAACAAACTCGATGACCAAGGCAACATTGGTCGAACTAAGACGAGGTTAGTAGCTCGAAGGTATTTTCAAGAAGAAGGTAATTGATTTTGGTGTAACATTTGCACTCATAGCACATTTTGTAGCTATTTGCATTTTACTTGCCCATTCTTGCTTTAAGAAAATTTCAAGTTTTACCAAATGGATGTTGAATCCAATTTTCTAAATGTTTTTATTCAAGTAGAAGTCTATCGGGGTTTAAATTTTTCTAGGCCAAATGATCTTTATAAAAGGCCTTGTATGGTTTCAAACAAGTACCCCATGTATGGTATAATAGACTTAGCTATTTTTGCTAAATGATTTTACAAAAGATAAAGTTGATACTACTCTCCTTGTTTTTTTTGAAAGGGCAAGATTGTTTGCTTGTGCATATTCATGAGAATATTTTTGGTGCTACTAATGAATATTTTGTGCAAGAGATTCTCCTAAGTTGATGTAGGTGAACTTGAGATGAACAAGATGATCATGATGAGGGAAGCTCAAATTTGATCATTGGAATTCAAATCATTCAATGCCAAGAAGACGGTTATATTTGAAAAGAACTCTTGAAGGAGTTAAGCATTGAAGAAAAAAGAACCATCTCAACCTCTATGGCTAAAAATTGACAAAGGTTGAGAAAGGCCTATCGGTTGACAAACAAATTCGAGGTATGTTTTCTTGTATTATTCCAATAGACTCGACAATCCATATGCCTTATGTCTATATGGCTCGACTTCAAAAACTATCCCAACGAATCTCATTAAAGTGCCATTAAAAGAAATTTTCAAATATTTGAAAGGCACTTTTTCTTATGACTTGTTGTATCCAAAGTCTCAAAACGTTATTAATTTTCGGGATAACAAGTCCGGTGATAATAATTTTTCAAAATACGGTTCGTCATAATCGAACTAAACATATTGAGATTCGATAATTTTTTTAACGGGATTGCACGTTTAACAAAAACTTGAGATGTGTTTAATTCCATCTCAAGGATCTCTCGCGGACTTTTTAATCGCTCAACGCCGAGCATTTTACCTCATTTCGAGCTTGATCATGACATAATGTATATTGAATGAGGTCTACGTTTGTATTTTGCACATTTTTAAAACTTAGGGGCGAAAAATCGGATTTTTGGTTGAAAATTTGGATTTTGGAAAAAATGACAGACAGTGGGCTGAAAGGGTTGAGGGCAACCGTCGCCCTCAACGCCGATCGTCGCCCTCAACCTCGACCTGGCCGCCCTAGGCTATAATTTGGATTAAAATGGTTCTGTCTTGAGATTCGTCACTTTGACACATTTTGGCCATTTTTCGTCCCCTTTGCAAATTTCACACACAATTCACTTCAAATGAGTTCTGATGCATGAATTATATATTTTGGGGATTATCTAGCTCGACTATCATCATCATTGCTCGTCTTTACCGATTGAATGGTAAGAATTTCACTATCTTTAGCTCAATTGGGTTGAACCCTTGAGTTTGTGGCTTATATGTATTTTTCTTGATGTAATTCATATATGTTTGTGATGAGCTTATTGATTGTTGATGAATGATATTTGTTAAATTGTATTTGGTGATGAAAAACTTGGCTTGATTTCACTTACAAGGGCTATATATAACGTTTTCTATTTTTGACGCCCGCCAAGTGTTCGATAAAACGTTTCAATGAAAAATTCATCACCTACATGACTCTCTCGATTTCAAAAGTCTCATATATGTAAGTCCAAGCGGCTACGATAATCTAGAGGGGGGGTGAATAGATTATCTCCATCTTTTCAATTTAACCCTCTTTTTCAAACCGAATGCTCAAAGACAAATATAAAGGTGCGGAATGTAAACACGCATCGATTTAAAGAGGTTCAACCCACCTAGGGCTAATCCTCTACCCAAAGATATATCGAGGATGGATTTGAAAAAAAAAAAAAAATTTATTAATTACCAAAATTAATATAAATTCAACTTACAATTTTTGAAGAGCACCACACTCTTCTTCAACACCACCTTTGGAGATTACCACAATCTCCTTTGAAGATACCACAATCTTCCTTTAACGGCACCTTATGAAGATTACCACAATCTTCAACCTTCAAGAATACCAAATTCTTCAACACTCAATAAGAAGATTACCACAATCTTCTTCACCTATCACTAGATCATCCAGTGTGTTCTTACCACAAGAACACTCACAAGGATATCTTGTGTTTGAATGATAACCAAAAAATCAAGATTACAACTCAATAATGAATAATACAATTTGAGTGCGAAGTGTAATCAAGAAAGCTGACCTCAAAGATGTGAAAGTGATAAGCTAGGCAATTTTACAACAAGAATAATAACAATGAAAGACCAAGTGTTTGCTTGAAGTGTATCTTGTTGTGTTGTATCTCAATTGTTGTAATGGTTGCTCCAAAACTTCCTCTATTTATAGGAGATGATTGATCAAGCATATGGTATCGAGCATATGCTTGATTAATCATCTCCTATAAATAGAGGAAGTTTTGGAGCAACCATTACAACAATTGAGATACAACACAACAAGATACACTTCAAGCAAACACTTGGTCTTTCATTGTTATTATTCTTGTTGTAAAATTGCCTAGCTTATCACTTTCACATCTTTGAGGTCTCAGGCTTTTCTTGATTACACTTCGCACTCAAATTGTATTATTCATTATGAGTTGTAATCTTGATTTTTGGTTATCATTCAAACACAAGATATCCTTGTGAGTGTTCTTGTGGTAAGAACACACTGGATGATCTAGGTGATAGTGAAAGAAGATTGTGTAATCTTCTTATTGAGGTGTTGAAGAATTTGATATTCTTTCAAGGTTGAAGATTGTGGTAATCTTCACAAGGTGCCGTTGAAGGAAGATTGTGGTAATCTTCAAAGGGAGATTGTGGTAATCTCCAAAGGTGGTGTTGAAGAAGAGTGTGGTGCTCTTCAAGGTGTTGTAAGTTGAATTTGTATTAATTTTGGTAATTAATAAAATTCTTTTTCTTTTCGAAATCCATCCCGGATATACTGGGGTGGTAGAGGATTAGGCCCTAGGTGGGTTGAACCTCTTTAAATCGACGCGTGTTGTTTACATTCCGCACCTTTATATTTGTCTTTGAGCATTCGGTTTGAAAAAGAGGGTTAAATTGAAAAGATGGAGATAATCTATTCACCCCCCCTCTAGATTATCGTAGCCGCTTGGACTTACAAGTGGTATCAAAGCCAAACTCTTTGGCAAGCTCGTTTCACATCACGAGTGAAGAGAAACGATCGACGGCTACGAACGAAGCTCATCTATCCGGCACTTCCACCACCAAGCCACCACTATTTGATTCCAAGAATTTTAATTTTTGGAAAGAAAGAATGGGATGCTATCTACAAGGTTGCGGGTTCGACATTTGGAACACCGTCATTAATGGAGAATCTATTCCGACGAAAGATACACCATACACCTCAAAAGGCTTCAAAAAGCTCAATGATGAAGAAAAGAAAATCATCTCCTTAAACGGTAAGGCTTTAAATATTTTGTATTGTTCATTTACTAATTTAGAATATGAACATATTGTAGGAATAAAGTCGGCACATGAAGTATGGAAAAAATTAGAAGCCATCTATGGAGTATTTGCAAATGAAAGGAGTCAAACAAAAGCATCTACTTCTCAAGATCATACAAGCTCAAATCTAAGGAATAAGCCTCCTACAACTTCCAATTATGAAGAAGTTGAATATTGTTTTATGGGCATCAATGAAGAAAATGAGGTATGTCTTAAACCCTCTACTTCCTATGATATTGTCATTCAAAATGATTATAGTGATTTACAAAATGATTATGATGAACTTCAAAATGAATTCCAAAGCTTACTTGTTAGATACAAAAATTTGAAAAAGGAATTCAATATTTTGAAAAATGATAAGGATAGTTTATTTACTTCTTATGAATCACTATCATGTGCTCACACCCACTCTTGACAAGATTAGAAACCTTGAAAAAGAAAATAGTACTCTTGTTGAGAATATTGATTGCATGAAAAAGGATTTATTAAAATCCAACTTGAGTACCAATAAAATGTCCGATATTGTTGATATTCATAATTGTGATAAAGGACTTGATCATAAGCCTAATGTTGTTAATCATATGAAAAAGGATCAAGTCATTATGCATATTGGTCATTATGCTTCTAGAATTATTACTTGTTTTTATTGTGGCAAAAAGGGTCATACGGCTAATTCTTGTCGGGCTAGAAATAGCTCTAAATATTGTTGGAGACCTAAAAGTCTCAAAGCTAATCTTAAAGGACCCAAACACATGAGGGTATCACAAAACAATGTGCTATTAGGTACCCAAAAAAAAAATCGGAGAAAATTCATGCCACCAAGAAAACATCAAATGAACGTTTCATTTGATCAAAGAAGGAGAAACTACTCTCAACAAAGCCAATTTCAAGAAGAGCGTATAATCAAAAATGGGAAGAACACAATCCTTGGAAATGGCAAAGACATCATCAACAAGATGATTTTCAAAGAAGAAGAAACCATCAACCATGGGAAGGTAACCAATCTTGGAAATGGAGAAGTCATCATCAACAAAGTAACTTCTCAATGGGAAGATATCATCAACAATGGGAAAGACACAACCCATGGAAACGGCGTAATTGGTAAACCGTATCTCCCCATTTGTATATGCATTTTATTTTTAAATCTATGCATACTTTTAATTGTGTCTTAATTGCAAAATGAATCTTCAAGTATTTATTTTTAATATAGGTCTCTTATATATTTATGAGTTTCAAATTTTTTAAAAAAGAGACCTTGCATGATTTTCTAAAACTCTTGAGCATTTTATTAGACTTATGTGGCTTATTATCTCTTGTGAAATCTTATAGCATAAGCTGTTTTGATATCTCATATTACTTGCCTACACTTGTATTTTCTATGCATATGTTGTCTAAGAATTGTGTAGGATACATATTTCATACTCATTGGCTATTACGTCTTCAAGTTTCTTAAACCATCGAGGTATGTCTACTCGTATTTTTCTTTAAACTCGATTTTATGCTTATGCACATATCTTTCAAGATATTTCATTTTGATCCCTTAAGTGCCCCTAATTGATCTTGCAAATATTTTCTTTTAAAAGGCACTACGTGTTTAGTCTCGATTTTATCGTTTATATGTTTTCCCAAAACCCATATTTGTTGGATATAGTCCAAACTTATATTTTTGCATAGTTTTAAAACTTTTGGGGTGAAAAATCGATTTTTGGAAAACTCTGGGAGAAAGAAAAATCACCTGGGACGGTCAAAGCAGGGGCGACCGGTCTTCGCACATCGACCGGTCGCCCCATACTCGACCGTCGCCCGGCCATTTTTGCTAGTTAAAAACTTTCTGTCTTCGTTTCAAAACAGACGCAGATAAAATTCTCAAAACCCTTATCAGCGAAAATCATCCCCTTTTCTCTAGAATCTTCAATTCTTCATCATTTTTCACGATTCTTGTTGCTAATCTTCTTATTTTCACAAGAATCTTACATATATGGCTCCTCCAAGAAATTCCACCGATCAAAATCCCACTTCTAAGAGAAGAAAGGGCGGAGAGGGTACTTCGAGAAATCGGCGAGACGAAGCCGAACAAAGGGATATTCGAGCCACTCAAAGAAACGTGGCCCAAGAAGGTGATGATGTTCAAAATCCCATTCTCTCTCGGGCCCAAATTACCGAGCTTCGCGGAACTATTTCGCCGAAAAATTGCCGTTGGGCGAAAGGTAAAAATCTTTTGTTACTCAAGCTCCAAATTCTCGCAATGTTCTTAATTTCATCAATAAGTATGCGGAATGGTACTATGAGGATTCGGGGGATGGGAGGTAAATCTATTGCTTCTCGGACTAAAATGTGTCGTTTTAGCTCATTTACAAATGAATATCCCACCATTAGGGGATTTTTTGAGGAACAAGGTTGGATGTATCTATGGGAGCATGCTTATGTTTTGTATGATGATGATATTATCCAACATTTTTATGCTAATATGTGGGTGCAATATGATAATGAAAGAAAGCCGATTGCCGTTAATTCGTTTATAAAGGGTCGTCATTTTAGATGGACTCCCAATGATATTTGGCTTTTACATGTTAGAGAAGGTGGTTGGGATTATTTCTCTTGTGGGACTTGGAATGATGAAATGTTGGGGTGTCGATGAAAGAAGTTAAGACGTATTTGGGAGTATGGCCAAAGTATTCTTTGTTGGCAATGACACTTGAGCATCGTATTTTATCGGTCATTGTCGCATATTGCATTTGTGGTAAGTCGGGAAAGATGCCTAGCAATATGGATTATTTTTTGACTTATAAGATTGCTAGGAGGGAACCACTTAACTTTGGTGCCATACCTATTCATTGTCTAATCGAGTCCATTACTCAAGGTAATAAGAAGTTAGTTATGGGAAATTGGATTTGTAAACTTCTTATTCAATCGGGACTACCTTCGTCGGAGTGTAACTCGGAGGTATTTCAAAACGACTTTGACATTGATAACATCGCCCAAATAGTCACTATGCGCAAGAACATGGAAATCCGACCAACCAAAATGGCGAGAGGAAGAGGTCAAGAATCTCCTGATCCTAATGACTTCTTTGATGACATCGAGGCCGCAAGATTGGCGGAAGAGGGCGAACCGAGCAATCCGGAGGGTAATACCGGTGCTCAACCGCCTAGGAGGTATACTCAAGCCGAATTTGATGAGATGAGGGCTTTTCATGAGACGAGGTATGAGGCTTTGGAGCAAAAGACCTCCAAAATGCAAAAGTGTATCGGCAAGTTAAAGAAATTCATCAAGGACTTAATTCCCGGATCTTGCTTCTCCTCGGATGAGGAATGATGTTAACCCACCCCTTCACTTTCTAGCATTTTCATTTAAGTTGCTTTGTAATTTTATGAACTTTTGTAAAACTCATTCGTACTAATGATATTTGCTTGTTTTTCTTAAAAGGGTTAATATTGCAAGTTGATAATGACTTGTGAATGATCATGACTTTGATGGAGTATTTGATGGTAAAAATACTCTAAAGCATTGTTTGATAATTGGTATGAAGTACTTGATGGTAAAAGTGCTTCTTTTATTGCTTTGTTCATTATGTTTAGTTGGATATGTTGGGACATTTGATACATGTATTGTTGAAAGCATGACTTATTACTTGATGGATGCTCTAATTGTTGGCATTTGTAATGCCTTGATCATTCTTAGCTTATCTCAATTGGGTTGAACCCTTGAGAATCTACTTTGAGCTTCTTAATTGATGAACAAATTGTTGCATATGGTGCATATGATTTTTTTTTTTTTTGAGCTTTGAAATGAGGTTGATTGATGATATGAAAATTTTTGGCTTGAACCATTTACAAAGGTTATATACAACCTCTTCTATTTTTCACGCACACAAGGTGTTTGTTGAAATATCGCAATGAAACTTTCAACTTCTACATGATTTTCTTGCTTCAAAATGTCGTAAAATCTTTTTGAAATCATGTTTTTAGCCTACTAATGAGCTTATGGATCTCCTATGTTACAATTCTTCCATTTTCCTTGGATTATTATGCTTTAATTGCTCTAACGGTTTTTAAACCGCTCCTTTGGCGCGCTTTTGATTTTATTGTATGGTGTTTTCACCATCCTAACATTCTTTTTGATGATTCCAAAGGGAGAGAAACAGGATATTGGCTCATTAGCTCAAAGCAGCTAATAAAAGCTTGTCATAAAAGCTATAAGCTATGGCTCATAAAAGCCATAAGTTGTGATTTGTTCTTAATCCAATTGTTGCTTGATGGACTTATATTATTGTTTAATGATGTTTTGTGACAGGGGGAGCTTATAAGCTCTTGAACAATTTGTAAAAGCTAAAGCTTTTAGCTTATGTATTATTGCTCTTACATTATTCTTGATATGCTTGTTGATAGGGGGAGCTTGTGCTTATTATTGAAAATATTTACTCCCTACTTGCTTGCTTTAATATTTTTGGAAATTTTGGTTGCTTCCAAACGGTCAAATGTTTTTACCGGAAAATGATTTCTAAAATTGCTCTCTTAGTTTGTGTAAAAATTGTTTTGGTTTGTAATCATCAAAAAGGGGGAGATTGTTTGATACATGTTTTTATCTTAATTTTGATGATTTTATTTTATCACCAAAACAATGTTTTTAAAGGTTGTCCAAATACTCCTAAATGATTTAAAATGGTTTCAATATTTTCAGGAGTATTTCCTCAAGTTTATTTTTGTTAATAATGGACAACACTTTTATTGATTTTATATCAATGAGTTTTTACTCCTATCTTGAGTCCCTAAATGTTGTCTAAATACTCTCGATCGGTTTAAAATGTTTTACTATATTTTCGGAGTATTTCTTGAGTTTTATTTTCGATAAAAATTGGACAACATTGCCTAAATGGTCGACCGGTCGCCCCTATAGGGCAACCCGTACCTGAAGATGTTTTTTGGAACAGAAATGAGACGGTAGAGAGAAACCGGCCAGGTCGACCCGGTCGACCGGGCGTCGGCGTGGCGTTGACCGATCGACCCCCTCGGCCGACCGGCACGGGCGTATCTCTCAAAGCGAACACTTGATCTTTGCAAAATCCATGAGGGGGACCGGTTGGGGTGATGGTCGACCGGTCGAGGTATACGTCGACACGCCGCCTGTGTTATTTTTTGTGTATTCTTCTAACGTCTATTTCGTGCGGCGTCGCTATCTATCTTTGACAAAGAAATTTTCGACCGTTTGACAAAAATACATTTCCTTAAAATGTGGGATTGATTTCTAACAGCTATATTCTTGATTTTAATTGTATTTTTCTGTAGATTTTCAATCCCCAAGAGGAGCCTATGCTTGATCAATCATCTCCTATAAATAGAGGAAGTTTTGGAGCAACCATTACAACAATTGAGATACAACACAACAAGATACACTTCAAGCAAACACTTGGTCTTTCATTGTTATTATTCTTGTTGTATAATTGCCTAGCTTATCACTTTCACATCTTTGAGGTCTAGGCTTTTCTTGATTACACTTCGCACTCAAATTGTATTATTCATTATTGAGTTGTAATCTTGATTTTTTGGTTATCATTCAAACACAAGATATCCTTGTGAGTGTTCTTGTGGTAAGAACACACTTGGATGATCTAGGTGATAGGTGAAGAAGATTGTGGTAATCTTCTTATTGAGGTGTTGAAGAATTTGGTATTCTTCAAGGTTGAAGATTGTGGTAATCTTCACAAGGTGCCGTTGAAGGAAGATTGTGGTAATTTTCAAAGGGAGATTGTGGTAATCTCTAAAGGTGGTGTTGAAGAAGAGTGTGGTGCTCTTCAAGGTGTTGTAAGTTGAATTTGTATTAATTTTGGTAATTAATAAAATTCTTTTTTCTTTTCGAAATCCATCCCGGATATACTGGGGTGGTAGAGGATTAGGCCCTAGGTGGGTTGAACCTCTTTAAATCGACGCGTGTTGTTTACATTCCGCACCTTTATATTTGTCTTTGAGCATTCGGTTTGAAAAAGAGGGTTAAATTGAAAAGATGGAGATAATCTATTCACCCCCCCTCTAGATTATCGTAGCCACTTGGACTTACAATATATTTATAGAGATCATGTTTTTGCAAATCAAATGATTTTTCATAAGCTTCTACAAGTCGTATGATTCGACTCTTCTATTTGGTTTAAAAGCTTCAATGTTCAAATGGCTCGATACATCAGTTTACTTGCGCACTTTGATAAAAATATATGATGTATTTATCGTGCTAACATTCTTTTTGATGATTCCAAAGGGGGAGAAACAGGTTATAAGCTCATTAGCTCAATAAAAGCTAAGATAAGCTTAACGAAAAGAAGCTATAAGCTATGGCTTCATAAAGCCATAAGTTGTGGATCATATTTAGTCCACTTGGTGCATTATGGTTATGTATGAATCATGGTCCATTGGTTGTAGTATGGACTTATATACGGTTGTAATGATGTATCTTTGACAGGGGGAGCTTTTAAGTTATTGATACTTAAGCTCAATATCGAAAAGCTAATATTTTAGCTTATGTTTAAGTTGCTTCTATATAACTCTTGTTGTGAATGTTGATAGGGGGAGCATTTGCTATATGTGTTTGAATATCTCTACTCCCATCCTTGTGTTTTTATTGCATGGAATGTTGTCGCTCACAACGGATAGTTCTCTTTTAAGGTAAAATTGTTTTATTTTCAAAATCGACCTCGTTAAAATTGTTTTGGTTTGTAATCATCAAAAAGGGGGAGATTGTTTGATAAATGGTTTATCATGATTTTGATGATTTTGATTTTACACCAAAACAATGGTTTTAAAGGTTGTTCAAATACTCCTAAATGGTTTAAAATGGTTTTAATATTTTTCGGAGTATTTCCTCAAGTTTATTTTCGATATAAAATTGGACAACACATTTAATGTTTTTAAGTCAATGGGTTTTTACATTGAAACTATGTTGTCCTAATACTCCCAATTGATCTAAAATGTCTCTACTATTTTTTGAGTATTTATTGGAATTTATATCGAACAACACTTTTTGTGTAAATGTTTTATTTCTTCAAAACTATATTTCTAATGTTGTCCTAAATACTCCCGATCGGTTGAAAATGTTTTTACGAATTTTTCGGAGTATTTCTTGAGGTTTATTTTCATCAAAAATCGGACAACATTGCATTTAAGCGGTCGGCAGTCTGGCCGACCAAAGAGGCGAAGTACTGGGAGCAAAACATCGAAACAGAAACTTTGTTCTTTCAGATTTTGGTCAGTGCAACCGGTCGCCCTAGCCTTCGACCGGTCGAGGTGCACTTCGACCGGTTGCCCTGTGTTAATTTGCTGCGATATGTTTCAAACTTCTATTTTTGTGCGACCGGTCACCCTATGCTTTGACAGCAAAAATATGATCGTTTGACAGCAGACACATTTCCTTAAATTGTGGGATTGATTTCTAACAGCTATATTCTTGATTTTAATTGTATTTTTCTGTAGATTTTCAATCCCCAAGAGGAGCCTTTGCTTGATCAATCATCTCCTATAAATAGAGGAAGTTTTGGAGCAACCAAAACAACAATAGAGATACAACACAACAAGATACACTTCAAGCAAATACTTGGTCTTTTATTGTTATTATTCTTGTTGTAAATTTGCCTAGCTTATCACTTTCACATCCTTGAGGTCTAGGCTATTCTTGATTACACTTTGCACTCAAATTGTATTATTCATTATTGAGTTGTAATCTTGATTTTTGGTTATCATTCAAACACAAGATATATCTTGTGAGTGTTCTTTGTGGTAAGAACACACTTGGATGATCTAGGTGATAGGTGCGAGAAGATTGTGGTGATCTTCTTATTGAGGTGTTGAAGAATTTGGTATTCTTCAAGGTTGAAGATTGTGGTAATCTTCACAAGGTGCCGTTGGAGATTGTGGTAATCTTCAAGAAGAGATTGTGGTAATCTCAAAGGTGGTGTTGAAGAAGAGTGTGGTGCTCTTCAAGGTGTTGTAAGTTGAATTTGTATTAATTTTGGTAATTAATAAAATTCTTTTTCTTTTTGAAATCCATCCCGGATATACTGGGGTGGTAGAGGATTAGGCCCTAGGTGGGTTGAACCTCTTTAAATCGACATGTGTTGTTTACATTCCGCACCTTATTATTATCTTTGAGCATTCGGTTTGAAAAAGAGGGCGAAATAGAAAAGATGGAGATAATCTATTCACCCCCCCTCTAGATTATCGTAGCCGCTTGGACTTACACGTTATGCATTCCCGCCAACGCGCTTGGGTGTTCCAATTGGTATGCTAGTTTTCCGATTCTCTCTAAAATTTGATAAGGTCCCACATAGCGCGGACTTATTTTTCTGCCTTTCTTGGCTCGAATTAGTCCTTTCGTTGGGGAAAGTCATAGAGGAACTTTATCACCAACTTCAAATTCGAGCTCTTTTCTCCGATTGTCTGCATAACTCTTCTGGCGACTTTGAGCGGTTCGAATCCTCTCCTTAATGAGTTGTACCTTATCAACCGCATCTTGAACCAATTCTACTTTTGAAATTGTTGACTGCAAATCTCGTTTTTGCTTTGGAGTCCACCTGTCTTCGATTTCCCAAAATACTGGAGATCTACACTTTCTTCCATATAGAGTCTCGTAAGGTGTCATACTTATAGTAGCTTGATAGCTATTGTTATAGGCAAATTCCGCCAATGGAAGATGTACCTCCCAATTGCCTGAAAAATCCAGAGCACGGGTCCTTAGCATATATTCGAGGGTTTGAATGGTTCTCTCAGATTGTCCGTCTGTCTGAGGCTGCGCTGTGGTTCTAAAGCTCAATTTCGTTCCTAATCCTTCATGAAGGCTTTTCCAGAACCGAGATTGAATCTCGGGTCTTTGTCTAAAACAATATCAATTAGAATTCCATGTAGTGTAACGATCTCTTTTATATAAAATTGAGCTAATTTTTGCAAACTATCTATTTTCCGAATAGGTAAGAAATGAGCAGATTTTGTTAATCGATCTACGATCGCCCAAATAGTGTCTTTCCCACCCCTGGTCCTAGGTAGATCTATTATAAAATCCATAGTGATCTTCTCCCATTTCCATTCAGGGATTGCTAATGGTTGTAACAATCCTGAGGGTCTCTGATGTTCAGCCTTTACCCGTTGACACGTTAAACATTTCGCTACATGCTCAGCTACTTGATTCTTCATATTCACCCACCAGAAATGTTTCTTCAAATCCTTATACATCCTGTTGCCACCAGGGTGGATTGTGTATTTTGACCGATGAGCTTCAGTTAGGATTTTATCCTTCAACATTACATCATTCGGTATACAGATTCTGTTTTTGAGCCTCACAATTCCATCTTCTCCTATATGAAAATCAGGTCTTACGCCTTGTAGTACTTTATCCACTAATCCCTTAAATTTGTCATCCTTTCCTTGCGATTCTCGGATTTCCTCTAATAAATCTAATTTTGAGGATAAGTTGGCACATATGAGCTGAGTTTCTACTATCATAGGGTTCCATAACTCAATTCTTTTAAAGAATGCCATTCTCGGATCTTTAACCTAGTAATTTGAGTTTTTCTACTCAAAGCATCTGCGACCACATTGGCCTTACCCGGGTGATATTGTATATCAAAATGATAGACTTCTAATAACTCAACCCATCTTATTTGTCTTAAATTCAGCTCTTTTTGAGAGAAAATATATTTGAGGCTCTTATGATCAGTAAAAACTGTAAATTCTGCCCCATACAAGTAATGTCGCCATTTGTTTAATCCAAAACGATAGCTGCCAATTCAAGGTCATGTGTAGGATAGTTTGCTTCATAGGGCTTAAGTTTACGAAAGCGTAAGTAACCACTTTACCATTTCGCATTAGTACAACACCAAGTCCTTCTCTCGACACATCACTATATACCACGAAATTCTTCAGTCCTTTAGGGAGGGCCACTACAGGTGTTGTAGTGAGTCTTTTCTTTAACTCCTAAAAACTCATTTCACATTTATCATTCCACACGTATTTCACTTGCTTTTGAGTCAATCAGGTAAGTGATCCTGCAATTTTGGAAAAATCTTTGATAAATCTACGATAGTATCCTGCAAAACCCAAGAAACTTCTGATCTCTGTGACGGTTTCCGGTCGCTTCCAATCAATTAGTGTCTGCACCTTTGAGGGATCCACCGCGATCCCATCACCAGAAATGACATGACCTAAAAAGGCCACTTCGTTGAGCCAAAACTCACACTTACTAAATTTGGCGTACAACTTATGATTTCATAGCGTTTATAGTACAGTTCTTAGATGAGTCTCGTGTTCCACTTTGGTTTTGGAGTATATAAGAATATCATCAATAAAAATAACTACAAATTGATCCAGGTATGGGCTGAATACCCGATGCATCAAATCCATGAATACCGCAGGGGCATTAGTCAAACCAAATGGCATCACTACAAATTCGTAGTGTCCATATCTAGTTTGAAAAGCCATTTTTGATATGTCTGCATCTTTTATCTTCAATTGATTACAGCCTTGCTGTAAATCCAGCTTGGAATATACCTTGCCTCCCTGAAGTTGATCAAACATCTCATTGATCCTTGGTAGAGGGTATTTGTTCTTGATAGTGTCATTGTTAAGCTCTCGATAATCAATGCATAATCGCAATGTTCCATCATTCTTTTTCACAAATAGCACAGGAGATCCCCATGGGGAAGTACTAGGACGAATGAATCCTAGTTTCAACAGCTTCTGTAATTGAGTTTTCAATTCTCGCAACTTGAGCGGTGCCATCCGATACGGTGTCCTAGCTATCAGCGCTATTCCTGGTAAAATTTCAATCGTGAACTCGATCTCCCGATCAGGTGGTAATGAGGTGAGTTCTTGGGGAAATACATCTGAATATTTTGACACTACTGGTATTTCACTTATCTCCTTCTTATCCCACGGCTTATTCATTAAATATGCTAAAAATCCTTGTGCTCCTTTGGCTAGGGCCTTTCTAGCCCTGATAATTGAAATGATAGGGGCTATCAAAATTCGCGCCTCCACTACTGGTCGTCCGGGTACACATAATATAACTTTTTTAGTTCGACAGTCCATGCATGCATGATATATGGCTAACCAGTCCATTCCCAAAATAACATCGTATTCGAGGATAGGTAACACAATTAAGTCAACTGGGAAACTATCACATTCAATTTTAATATCAGAGTCACAGAACACAATATCGGTTATTTGACTAACCCCTATTGGGATTGCCACTTCCAACGAGTAAGGCAGTCGCTCAACGCAAGCATTCAAATTTCATATAAAATGTAGTGCAACAAATTAATGTGTAGATACTGGATCTAATAAGACTTTGGCAATATGTCCAGATATGAGGAGCGTACCTTCCACCATGTCTGTTGACTCTGGTGCCTCCTGTCCGGATAAGGCAAAGACTCATCCAGTCATCTTAGGTCGACTTCCACTTTTGTTACCTTGTTTTGATGTCTGTCCTCCGAACAGTTTTCTTGGAGGGTTGAAGTTTCCTCTCGGCTGAGGTTCAAATCGACTTAGCCCACTTTCTATCTGAGTTGCCGCCTCTACTGCTTCATCATAGGTATTCATTCTTATTGCCAATAATTGTCTTTGAATCTCAGGACGCAAACCTTGAGTAAATTTATAGAGTCTATCTTCTTCTTTTTGTACGGATCCAGGAGCGTATTTGGACAATCAATGCAATTCCGCTTCATAATAAGTCACAGTCATCGAACCCTATCGTAGACGGTGAAATTCGTCTCTACGAGTTTCACGAACTACTCTTGGGATATACTGCTTCCTAAATTCTTGAACAAAGTTTTCCCACGTTCTTTCAGTTCCCATTCTATTCCACCTTTCATCAACGGTTTGCCACCAATCCTTAGCCGCAGCTTCTAATCGAATGTTAGGAAATTTATTTGTTAGATTTTGAGGATACCATTTAAAACTTAAACTAGGAAGTTGGCACCCAATTTTCCTTGTAATTATGCATTGTAATATATAGGGCTGGAATAGCTGAGTTAAGTCAGCTATGTCAAAGATTACAAGAAGTCAATTACGGACTGGAATGAAGACTCAGCTATGTGTCAGATGAGTATGTCCTAGAAGGAAGTCAAGAACTCGACTGAAAGAGAGTCAGCCGAGGAACAACTGTGAGAAGTGTCAGTCAAGTCAACTCAAGAAGCCAAGTCTATCAGTTGAAGTGATAGTTGAGTCAATCTCATGATTGGAGCAGACTCAAGTCACCTGGGGTAAAGGCAGCAGTCAAGTGAAGACAACTAACTTAGATCCGTTGGAATAAAGTTAAGAATATTACTCAATATAGTAATATGTCAAGCTGCGAGGTTTTAAAGTGTTTAGCCCAGAATTGCGCAAAAGGAAGGAACCAATGGGAAACACTACACCTTGTGTCAGAACCTGCAAACCTGAAATGCCATTTAATATGAGGAGAGGTCAACATCACAATGGTTGCAGACCAAGACAAGACAAGCCAACGAACACAAAGTAACATTTGAAACTAGCCTATCTCTTCAACGGGCAAATTTCAAATGTGCACTATAAAAGGCTGAGGAAGCATTTGAGAAAAGGTTACCTTGATTGACCTGAACCACGAACAAATAAGTAATATTCAAGCAAGTAATCTGCAAAATTCTCAAAGCAATTCAAGCAATTCCTCAAGCCTAAAACTCGAACAAACTCGATCCAAAACAAGCTGTGAAGGAGAGATAACTTCAACTAGTTGAAGAGGAAACTTTTGAAGAAACATAATGGGTATACTTTCCACGTTGAAGGATTGTAGAAAGGTTCAAGGTCGAACCAAGTATCAAGTTTGTTGCAGGGCTTCATCATCAAATCCAAGAACTTGAGAAATGAGCTGAAGTAGCAAGGCAACTGCCCTTTGAAGAAGTCGCAAGAGAAGCCGGCTGTGTGATCAAGGCTGTCTCCAGATTGATAACCGCTTTTTAAACTGATATGTTACTTAGTGGATTCCTCCAGGAGTTGGAGAAGAGAGGAATAGAAGAATTACCCCATCTTCTAACCTCTATAAAAATACTTGTGTCAATTTACTTTCAGCATTTACTTTCCTGCATATCTATTTTATATCTGCTGATAAGTTTATATTTGCTATCAAACTGATAATTAAACAATTTCTAAAAATCAAGTGTTTAAAACAAGTTTAAAGCAAGTCAAAGGGTGTTAAGTCTTCCGCTGTCAAAAAACCAAATCAGCCAAGTTAAGTATTTGGCTTAAGCAGCCGAGTTATACTATCAACAGCTCTATCGAGTTCGTTGAGTGGGCAACTTAGCTAAATAGTCAACTTAGTTGTCCCCCAAGGACACTGCTGAGTCAACTCTGTTGAATTATTTAAAAGGACTAAAATCGAAAATTTTGTAATGTTTTAACACTTGTGTTTTTCACTGTGGAAGAGTTTGATGACTGGAAAATTCGTATGCAGGCTCATCTATCTGCATTGCATGATGATATGTGGCTTGTGATAGAGGATGGGCCACTGCAAATACTCAAAGTTGACACAACTGTAAAAAGAGCAGTTGCATCTGAAGGAGAAGAAGCTGCTGCTGAAGCAAGACCAGCCATGGTTGAACAACCAAGGACTGAATAGACAAATGAGGATAGAAAGAGATACAACCTGGACAATGTGGCTAAGGATATTCTCTACAAAACGTTGGACAAAGGCATGTTCAACAAAGTCAAATCTTGCAGATCCAAAAAAGAAATTTGGGATAAAATGACCTTAATTTGTGAAGGACCAGAACAAATTAAGGAGAATAAATTAATTGATCTTTCATTCAAAAATTTGAAAATTTGGATCATTTGGATGATTTGCGAGGTTACAAATGAGCTTTCAGCTCTTGGGAAAGAATATACATAGAAGAAAATGTGTATGAAGATTTTAAGAGGCCTCCCAGCTGAATGGGAAATGAAGGTCATGGCCCTGAGACATTCAATGGACCTCTCAAGAACATCTATTCATGATCTATTCTCAGACCTCAAAGCCTATGAGTTTGAGCTGAGAAGGAAAGAGCAAGAGGAAACAGATGTGCCCAAAACAACTGCATTATTGGCTAGTGAAGGAAAAAGAGTTGAGCCAAAGGAAGCCATAGACCATGAGGAGATTTCCCTGATGTTTAAAAGATTGAACAAGTTCTTTAACAAGAACTACAAAAGGAATAAGGGTGAAACCTCCAGAAGACATTCAGCACCTTGCGAGGCAAGGGAAAACAGGCCACACAAGAGAACTGATAATCAAAGAACAAATAGAGCTGATCAAAGAGCTGAGAACCTGTGTTGGAATTGCAGACAACTAGGACATTATGAAGTTGACTGTTCCTATCCACCAGTCAACAAGTATAGGAATGAAGAAAGAAACGTCTTCAGGGAAATAAGACAAGAAAACAAGAAATCCATGTTGGCTGCTGAGACTACTGAGCCATCCAAGTGCAAAGAGGCACCAGACTCAAATAGTAGTGAAGCAGACTACTCAAGTGATTCTGAGGGAGAGGCTATGATCTGACTCATAGCCAAAGAACAAGATCAAGAAGATGAGGCACACTTTAACTCATCTCATTCTGATTCAAGTGGTAGTGACTGTGATACACACACTTCATCACCCACATATCTTTATGATTCATTAGGCAAAATGATAAAAGATTTTGAACACATAAAGTCCTCACACACAATCTTAAATGAGGAAAACAACCATCTTAAAAGCCAAAACTCACATCTGACAAATGGGCTGAGTACTCTGAGTCACATAGCTGATGAGAACACTAAGTTGAAGGCTAAAAATACCAAGATCATAGCAGAGTTAACTGCTACCGAAAAGAGGGAAAAAGATCTTAAAAATGTGAATGCCTCATTTACAAAAGCATCCAAATTATTGGATGAACTTATTATGAGTCAAAATGAATGTGGAGACAAGACAGGCATATGATTTAATTCCTTTGTGCATAGTCAAACTCAAAGAGTGATTTTGGAAAAGGGATCTTCAAGTAATGAAGCATTCCAAAAACCCAAAACACTAAATGTTGCACCCACATTTACTCTAAAGCACAATCACAATCATACTAGCCTTGGTTATAAAGGGAAAGGAAAGAAGCCAGTTGAGTATGTTGAAAGAACAGCTGAGAAGAAATTTAACCATGTCCCTCAGCAAACTCCAAACAGAAAATACTCCGTGAGAAGAAAACAAAGCTACCAAAAACCCCAGAAATATCATCAGAGAAACACACATGATGGGAATGGTAGAAACTATCCAAACTATGCTGATTGGAATAATGTGAAACATCATCAAAGACCTATGGAATATAAGCCAAAATGGCAAAGACCTAAACCTCAGCAAAGGTCATTCCAAAGGCAAAAGAGTTTTTATCAGCACACATATGCACCCAAGCACTACACTCAGAAATATCACAATTATCCCAAGAAAGCAATTGCTAAAACACAAACACAGGCATACATACAAAAGTGACAGCAGTATGATCCTAAAACCCCCCAAGCAACTTGCTAATGTGCACTATGATTATGACACTGATAGATGGTAACGTCTTAGAGTCAGACCATTTGGCTATAGGTTGGTTGGAACATCTGATAGCACTAACCCCCCAGGACCCATATAAGTATGGGTACCTAAAAACTGATTTCCTTGATTGTAGGTTCAAGGAACAACTGAGTGCCAAGGAACCTTGTACATGGATAGTGGTTGTTCCACACATATGATAGGAAACAATAAAAATCTGTCAAGATTCAAGGAGATTAGAGGTGCAAAAGTTATATTTGGAGGAAATGAAGCTCTAGGGGAGATCAAAGGCACATGATCCATCAAGAAAAATGGATTGGAGATCACAGATGTTGCTTATGTTGAAGGCCTCAACTTCAATCTGTTAAGTATCAACGAACTCTGTGACAAGGGCTACAATGTAGGATTCAACATGGGAATTTCCCAGATCAAAGATGTTGAGTCCAATGAAATAGTGCTTCAAGGTTCAAGGCAAAAGAATATGTATGTGATAGATTGGTCTACTGCCACACCAAGCACATGTCTGCTAGCAAAGAGCACAACAGAATCAAGTTGGTTGTGGCACAAGAAGCTAAGTCATCTGAATTTTAAGACAATCAACAAGCTTTCAAGGAGTCATCTTGTAGAAGGATTGCCATACTCAGTGTACAAGAAAGAAAGTGTATGTGATGCATGCCAGATGGGAGAGCAAATCAAATCATAATTCAAGGATAAGCCAAGTCTTTGTTCAACAAGGATACTGCATCTGTTGCATATGGATTTATTTGCTCCAGTTGAGCCAGCTAGCATCAGTGGAAAGAAGTACACCCTAGTAGTGGTGGATGATTATTCAAGATATACATGGACAATATTCATGTGTAAAAAGAAGAAAACTTTGTAGAAGTTACCTCAGCTGATGAGAAGAGTTCAAAATGAGAAGAGTCAAACCATTATAAAGATAAGATCAGACAGGGGAACTGAGTTTGTAAATGGAATTATAACTCAGTATTGTGTTGAGAATGGTATTGATCATGAGTTATCAGCTGCAAGGACTATGTTAGATGAAGCTGGATTGCCTAAGAGATTATGGGCTGAAGCCATAAATACAGCTTGCTATACTCAAAATAGATGCATGATTAATAGGCAATTGACCAAGACTCCCTATGAGATTTGGACAGGGAGAAAGCCAAATGTTGGATATTTCAAGATATTTGGATGTAAATGCTTCATCCATAACAATGGCAAAGATAACTTGAAGGCTTTTGATGCTAAAGTTGATGAAGGTATCTTTTTGGGATACTCAGCTGAGAGCAAAGCCTATAGAAAGCTGAACAAGAGGACTATGGTTACTAAAGAGTCTATCCATGTGGTTTTTGATGAATCTAATATGAATGGAGAAGACATTAATGAGTTAGCTGATAAGCTGAATCAACCAACTATTAAGAAGAGTCTTTATGTTGAAGCTGAAATAAGAGTACTCAACCCTGATGAAGATGAGATAGCTGAATCTCAAAGACAGTTGGAAGGTCTACAACTGAATGAAGATGAAAGAGTTGTTCAAGACAACTTAGTTGAGAGACGACTGAATCCAGCAGACTTACTCCAACCTAATGTGAGATGGCTGAGAGACAATCCACCAGAGTTAGTCATTGGAGATGTTAGAGATGGCAAAAGAACCAGGTCCAGAGCACAACATGAAGCTATGTTCACTTGTTTCATTTCCCAAATAGAGCCTAAAGATGTGTCTCAAGCATTCGAAGACACACATTGGATTCAGGCCATGCAAGAAGAGCTGAATCAGTTTGAAAGGAACAAAATATGGGAATTAGTTCAAAGGCCAACCCACCAAAATGTTATTGGTACTAAGTGGGTTTTCAGAAACAAGATGAATCGGAAGGATCTGTTGTAAGGAACAAAGCAAGATTGGTAGCCAAAGGGTATTGCCAAGAAGAAGGTATAGGTTTTGATGAAACCTTTGCTCCTGTTGCAAGATTGGAAGCAATAAGGATGTTTCTTGCATATGATGCACATAAGAACTTCCCTGTATATCTAATGGATGTGAAGAGTGCATTTCTAAATGGACTGTTAGAAGAAGAAGTCTATGTTGAACAACCTCCAGGTTTTGAGCAGAAAACTATTGGAGATAAGATCTACAAGCTCAAAAAAACATTATATGGATTGAAACAAGCACCAAGAGCATGGTATGATACATTGTCTCAATTTCTAACTGACAATGGATTCACCAAAGGCAAGGTTGACAGAACACTCTTCAGGATTCAAGATGGAGAGAGTATACTGCTTGTTCAAATATATGTGGGTGACATCATTTTTGGTTCCACAAATAAAGAGCTGTGTGACAAGTTCTCAAACCTCATGCAAGGAAAATTTTAGATGAGAATTATGGGAGAGCTGACTTTCTTCTAGGGACTTCAAGTCAAGCAATTGAAGGATGGAACCTTCATAAGCAAAACCAAGTATACCAGAGAATTGATGAAGAAATTTGGTATGGAAGAGAAGTCTTATGTGAAATTCCAATGAATGCATCAGTCAAGATAGACACGGATGCAGGTGGCAAAGCTGTTGATCAAACCAGATATAGAGCTCTCATTGGATCATTGCTCTATCTAACAGCAAGCAAGCCAGTTAGCACCTTTGCAGTAAATGTATATGCTAAATTTCAATCTGCACCAAAAGAGAGCCACATGACTGCAGCTAAGAGAATCCTAAGGTACTTGAAGGGATGCCAGGAAGTCGGCTTATGGTATCCAAAGGAAGGAGGATTCAAGCTGGTAGGATACTCAGACTCAGACTATGCTGGATGTAGAGTTGACAGGAAAAGTACTTCAGGTACATGTCAAATGCTTGGAAATAGATTGGTTTCTTGGTTGAGCAAGAAACAAAATTCAATAGCTACATCCACAGCTGAAGCAGAGTACATATCTGTGGGCAGCTGTTGTGCCCAAGTCTTATGGATGAGACAGCAGCTGAAACATTATGACATTAAAGAAAAGAGATTCCAATTATGTGTGATAACAATAGTGCTATAGCAATCACTCAAAATCCAGTGTTGCATTCAAGACAAAGCACATTGATGTCAGATATCATTTTATAGGAGATCATGTTGAAAAAAAAGATATCACCTTGGAATACATCTCAACTCAGAAGCAGTTAGCTGATATATTCACAAAGCCATTATGTGAATCAAGGTTTGAAGAGCTTAAGAATGAGTTAGGGTTAATTGAGCTGAGTTAGATTTCTCAGAAGACTCAACCAGCAGAGAAAGAAAATGAGAAAATGGAAAATAAACAAGTTTCACATGTCAACCAAGTGAAACAGCCTAGTCGGAAGCCAGTTGTATCGAGTTAGCTGACAGCTGTGTTACTTCATGTGAAGAGAGAAGCAGAGTTGAGTCACTTTGGATATAAGCTGCATCATTTATGAGTTAAGTGACAAAAATGCAGTCGTTTTAATTAAGCGGGAATGTTTTTAAGGATGACGTCAGCGTAATAATGACTGTCAGCATAAAAGCTGCACAGTAAACAATATGATTAGATATAAATGTTGTTGCATTTAATGTGGGGAAATTAATGCGGTTTTGAAGGATTAATCTTGACCGTTGATTTTGATCAACATTTTCAAATTCCAAAAACCGTCCTTTCACGTCCCTTGATGGCTCAAAAGCTACCTTTAAAACCGTAGGCAAGTGCACCTATCATTTTATAGTATAGATTATTGAGTACCAAGTGTCATTCCCACGAGGATTGTAAGTACTAATAATTACCGTCTTTTTGTTATTTAATCTACAATTTTCAGAGTTTTTGTTTGATGAAAAAGGAAAACAAATTATAAATTGTAAAAATGAAGGAAGATTTGTAAAATAAGAAATCAAGAGATAGAAATGTGTTTGAATGTAAATCCCTCTAGAATGTTTTTGTGATTTGACAAGTTAAAAATACAACCATAAGCCCTTAAGCAAAAACCAACCTCTTTTAATAAAATCTCATGTCTTGTGGACCGTAGAAATTCCCAATTTAAGTTAAACCCTTTCTCAAGGCGAAAAACTTCTAATCTCAAGTTGATTAACTGAAATCTCTTTCTAATTAAAACCCCCAAGACAGCATTATAACGATTTGTGAATTCCCATATTAGGTTTGACCATAATCCAGAATATTTATGTCGTCCTATATCTAGGATTGCATGCAACTCTTTTCACTTATATAGGTTCTATTTCACCATGAATCTCTCGATTTCCCGGATGAAAAATAAACTTCCAATCAATATTGCGCATATATCAATTCGAATGAACGAAGCATAATATAAGTGAATCACACAAAATATGAAGATTTTATTAAAAACATACACACCTTAATCACAAATCCATTCTAGAGTTCATTACATTCAAACACTAGGAGTTTAGCTACACATGATTTTGACCAAAGAATAAATTACACAAGAAGATTTAAGTATTGTAGACATGGTGTACTTATCTTTCTCAAAATCTCAATTGACTTCTTTCTTGATTGATGATGTTGCTCCAAGCCTCTTCTCCAATATTGCCCCAAGCTTTCTCCTCCAAGACCCCTTGATCCCAATTCTACTTAATGAAATGAATACAATGAATATTTCCTGAGTATCTAATCAATGCCTCTCCCAACTTCAACCCTTGGCTTTTATAGGCAACCAATACATTGATAGTACTCTCTTTTGTTAAACAATCACCCCCACTTTCATTGTTGGTTGGTGAATTCTTGTATTCAAGTGATGAGGGAGGGAATATGGGGACATGTTGCAGCAAAATTGGGTGTTAAAGGTGTATAAAAGTGGTCAAAAAGCTTGGTAGGTGAGTTTTCCATAATTTTCGCATGGAAAAGTTGCAGAAAAGTGCCCCGGACACGCTCGTGTCGCCCAGAACGGCCGGGCGTGCTGTTT
Source organism: Rehmannia glutinosa (assembly GCA_016081115.2). Classification (NCBI taxonomy): domain Eukaryota; kingdom Viridiplantae; phylum Streptophyta; class Magnoliopsida; order Lamiales; family Orobanchaceae; genus Rehmannia; species Rehmannia glutinosa. The sequence goes on from JABTTQ020000472.1 coordinate 109,414, forward strand.
TATCAAACAGGAATCGGGAGACATGGCCGTGCTTCCCAACCACAGTCGGCCGTGTCTGGACACGGCCGTGTTGGGGAACACGGCCTGGCCGTGTCGGAGGCTGTTTTGTTGAAAAAATCGAGTTTTTAGCTCCGTGGTGAACACGGCCGTGTTGCCCGACACCCTGCCCGTGTAGGACCAAAAGGCCCGAAATGACGCGTTTGGCTTGGAATTTTGGCGTTTTGCATCCTTAAACTCCCGGTATGTTTTGACATGAATCCATGGTCCGAAATTCACCAAAATTAGCCCCGAATGGTCAATCTACATCAATAAAAGCACCTCGGAGTAATATGAACTATGTACAATCAAGAATTTACAAAACTAACAATAAAATAACTCGAATTCTACTCAAATATACACATAAAACATGCATAAAAAGACCCTTATCAAACCACCTCCAACTTTGAACTTTGCTTGTCCTCAAGCAAAACATTATATCAAAAAGAGAAATTCAATAAATCACAACACACAATTTTTTTTTTAACACATTGAACACAAGCAGTCAAGTTCTTAGCCTTCTCAACCCGAATTAACCATTCAGTAAAAAAAACATTGTTTTGCAAAGCGATCGACTGTCAAGAAAGACCGTAATATCAGTAGGCATTATTGAGACTTGAAATCATCACTCCACAAATATTGATAGTTATGAACAACTTCAATTCAATAATGCTATGAAAATACAAGAACTAAATAGATCTTTGTAGTTAGCCTACTAGTTATATAACCAAGCTTCGTGAACTTTATTGGGATGAGAAGTCAAGAAGTATACATTCCCCTTTTTTTTCGTTCTTTTTTTTTTTAGGACCTTTCGAAGCATGCTTCCACTAGGTTTAAATTTTGAATTTCTGTTCAAACCCTCATAGGGTGGTTTCCCATACTCATATTTGTGTCACCATTTTACGTAAAAGACAAACATGGGGCTCATGAATGCTCCTAGTTACTAAGCAACAACAAATAGAGGAGTATAACCTCGATTGGTCCATTTTTTTTCTTCTTTTTCTTTTTTCTTTTTCATTTTTCTCTTTCAATTTTTTTTTTATTCGCAAGCTTGGTTTAACAACTAGTTAACCATTACTAAATCACGAGTTCTCAGACGTTCATAGCGCTAGGTATCATCGTATATGCATTAGCACATCAAGTATTTATGGTGTTAGAAATCTCATCAAAATTTTGCCTGCACCCACATCAATCTATCCTAGACAATCAATTGCTTCACCTTGAAAACACAAATTAACAAGTTAGTGTAGGTATAATTGGGCCAAGTTATTGACTAGCAACATTCAATTTGTTAAAAATAAAAAATAAGAAACACATCTCTCACAAACAAGCATACAAGCATTCCGAAAATGTTATTGTACCTACCTCCAACTTTTAAAATTCACATTATCCTCAATGTGAAACAAAGAAATGGACAAACACACACCAAACACTCAAAAAGCAAAGAAATTAGAATGATATAAAAGAGGTGGAAAAAAAAATACGACCTTACTACAATAGTGGAATCGGTGTTGGGCGATCATTGGGTTGTTTCGGTACGGGACCTTCAACTGCATCTTCATACCTAATCAAAGTTAAGCAACACACAACTCGAATACCGTGAAATCTCAAATATTCCCAATTAGGACAACCAAGAAGATGTTCAAGAGTTTTTTTTTTTTTTGATTTGAAAATGACTCTAAGGACTTGTGATTATTTTGAAAAAAAATAAAATAAAAAAAAATAAAAAAAATGAAAACAATTGCACACAAACATCGGGTTGCCTCCCGGGTAGCGCTTCTTTAACGTCGTATAGCTGGACCATTTCACCTAAATGTGAAGATTTAATCGGGGGGAGCCTTGAACTTATGAAAAATTTTATCTCTTTGAACAACATCGCCACCCGTATCGATTTTCGAACAAATTGACCTTCGTGGTCCTATTTTTCTGCATGTTATTCTCAAAATGGGATTTATCTGTGGAAACTTTTGCACATTGAACATACATACTTTCAAGGATTTATTAGAAGACATATCAAGCAAAGAATCATTTATCCTTGTCTCAATCAAGTTTATAGGAAAAACAAGTATCATTTATAGGATTTCTCAAAGGAATTTTAAAGATAACTTGTTCACCCCCTACTCTCAAAGTAAGCTTTCTATCATGCACATCAATGAGAGATTTAGCGGTAGCCAAGAAAGGACGCCCAAGAATTAGAGGAACATCAATATCATCATGCATGTCAAGAATAACAAAATCAACTGGGAACATGAATTTATCAATCTTGACTAACACATCATTAATAATACCTCTAGGATGTTTAATCGATTTATCGGCCAATTGAATGTCCATCCTAATAGGTTTAAGTTCACCTAATCCCGCATGCTTGAATGTTTCATAAGACATCACATTGATACTAGCTCCCAAGTCGGCTAGTGCTCTATCAACAGGTAAACCATCAATTGTACAAGGGATAATAAAACTTCCTGGATCATTAAATTTTTTTGGTAGTTTTTTGGAAGAACATTTATCATTCAATTGCACATTTGGTAGTTCGTTAAGCTTATTTTCATTAGAAATGATGTCATTTAGATCCCTAGAATGCTTTGAAAGAGGTTGAACAAATGGAATATTAGTATGTAATTGCTTGAATGACTCAAGGTACTTACCAAATTTGTCCTCCCTTCTATCTTCTTCATTAAACTCCGGTAAGGGATCTTGGGCTTGTATTCAGCGACCACCTTTTTCATGGGCTTTTCTTCGTGTTTGTCGTCCTCCACATATTTCTGCATGGTGGCGTTGGCATAATCATGCTCACGTGGAAAACTGATGGTGATTGCCTTTACGTGCTCCCTTGGGTTTGGCTCGGTGTTACCCGACAAACTTCCTTGTGGCCTTTCGGAAATCATTTTCGCAATCTGGCCTATTTGGATTTCCAAATTATGGATAGATGCCTCTTGATTTCTTAAGGATGTTTCGACCGCTTGGAATCGGGCATCTGTTGATTGCACAAACTTTCCCATAAGTTCCTCCAAGTTAGGCTTTCCTTGGGTCGGCTGGAATCCGAGAGGCGTGTGTAGATTAGGATTGGGATTAGGTCGTGGTTGACCTTGGTTACTCCAACTGAAGTTCGGGTGCTGACGCCAACCTGGATTATAGGTGTTACTGAAAGGATTATTTTGAGAGGGTCGAGATTGATTACCTAGATAATCCACTTGTTCATGCGGTGGTATCGCATGGGGGCACTCTTGGTGGTTGTGCGATCCTCCACAAGTATCACATGAGAAGACTTGTTTTGGAACTGCCAACCCGTCAATTTTTTGAGTCAGAGCTTTGACCTGCGCGGCTAGCGTAACTACCGCGTCTCGCATTGTATACACCCACCGTCTGTTGGATTTACCTCGCACGGATTGCCATTGATATCCATTCATGGCCATTCCTCTATTAGATCTTGGCGGCCGGGTGTTTTATTGTTCAATGTTCCCCCCGGCGCATCAATCATTTGCCTCGTCGATGAGAGTAGCCCATTGTAAAACGTTTGGACTTACATCCAAACAGGGAGGCCATGATGTGGGCATTTCCGCAGCAATTCCTTGAATCTCTCCCAAGTGTCGTACAATGTCTCATCATCCTCTTGAGTGCATGAAGAGATCTCATTCCTCAATCGTGCGGTCTTTGCCGGTGGGAAATACTTCAAAAGGAATTTTTCTGCCATAATATTCCATGTTGTAATCGTTCCTTTTGGCAAAGTATTTAACCACTGTTTTGCTCATCCCCGAAGAGAGAATGGGAATAAGCGTAGGCGGATGGCATCATCGGAGACCCCGTTGATTTTGAAAGTGTCGCAAATTTCAAGAAAATTCGCGATGTGATTATTGGGATCTTCATCTAGTAGACCGTCAAATTGGGCAAGTTGTTGCACCATTTGAATAACGTTGGGTTTAATTTCAAAATTGTTGGCAGCAACAACGGGCCTTACAATGCTTGACGTCGTGCCATCCATGGATGGCTTGGCGTAATCATACATAGTTCTTTGTTCATCCGCCATGGCAAAATCTTTGACTTCATCTATATCCTCCTCGTAGTCTGTATTAATGCTTTCCTCCGTGTTACTACTGGCGATTTCGCACTTCCTACCTCGACGACGAGTAGGCATGCACTGCGATAAATAAAGATGATAAGAATAATACAAGACTTACAAATATAGATAAAAAGAAAGATAATGTAAAAATAAAAAAAAATGATTAAATTAACAAAAATAAGGCGTTCTTAATATTACAATCCCCAAACAACGGCGCCAAAAATTTGATGGCTCAAAAGCTACTTTTAAAACCGTAGGCAAGTGCACCTATCGTTTTATAGTATAGATTATTGAGTACCGAGTGTCATTCCCACGAGGATTGTAAGTACTAATAATTACCGTCTTTTTGTTATTTAATCTACAATTTTCAGAGTTTTTGTTTGATGAAAAAGGAAAACAAATTATAAATTGTAAAAATGAAGGAAGATTTGTAAAATAAGAAATCAAGAGATAGAAATGTGTTTGAATGTAAATCCCTCTAGAATGTTTTTGTGATTTGACAAGTTAAAAATACAATCTTAAGCCCTTAAGCAAAAACCAACCTCTTTTAATAAAATCTCATGTCTTGTGGACCGTAGAAATTCCCAATTTAAGTTAAACCCTTTCTCAAGGCGAAAAACTTCTAATCTCAAGTTGATTAACTGAAATCTCTTTCTAGTTAAAACCCCCAAGACAACATTATAACGATTTGTGAATTCCCATATTAGGTTTGACCCTAATCCAGAAGATTTATGTCATCCTATATCTAGGATTGCATGCAACTCTTTTCATTTATATAGGTTCTATTTCACCATGAATCTCGATTTCCGGATGAAAAATAAACTTCCAATCAATATTGCGCATATATCAATTCGAATGAACGAAGCATAATATAAGTAATCACACAAAATATGAAGATTTTATTAAAAACATACACACCTTAATCACAAATCCATTCTAGAGTTCATTACATTCAAACACTAGGAGTTTAGCTACACATGATTTTGACCAAAGAATAAATTACACAAGAAGATTTAAGTATTGTAGACATGGTGTACTTATCTTTCTCAAAATCTCAATTGACTTCTTTCTTGATTGATGATGTTGCTCCAAGCCTTCTTCTCCAATATTGCCCCAAGCTTTCTCCTCCAAGACCCCTTGATCCCAATTATACTTAATGAAATGAATACAATGAATATTTCCTAAGTATCTAATCAATGCCTCTCCCAACTTCAACCCTTGGCTTTTATAGGCAACCAATACATTGATAGTACTCTCTTTTGTTAAACAATCACCCCCACTTTCATTGTTGGTTGGTGAATTCTTGTATTCAAGTGACGAGGGAGGGAATATGGGGACATGTTGCAGCAAAATTGGGTGTTAAAGGTGTATAAAAGTGGTCAAAAAGCTTGGTAGGTGAGTTTTCCATAATTTTCGCATGGAAAAGTTGCGAGAAAAGTGCCGGACACGCCCGTGTCGCCGAACGGCCGGCCGTCTTTGTTTTATCAAACAAGGAATCAGGGAGACATGGCCGTGCTTCCCAACACGGTCAGACCGTATCTGTGGACACGGCCGTGTTGGGGAACACGGCCTGGCCGTGTCGGAGGCTGTTTTGTGCGAAAAAATCGAGTTTTTAGCTCCGTGAACACGGCCGTGTTGCCCGACACCCCTGCCCGTGTTGGACCAAAAGGCCCGAAATGACGCGTTTGGCTTGGAATTTCGAGTGTTTTTGCATCCTTAAACTCCCCGGTATGTTTTGACATGAATCCATGGTCCGAAATTCACCAAAATTAGCCCCGAATGGTCAATCTACATCAATAAAAGCACCTCGGAGTAATATGAACTATGTACAATCAAGAATTTACAAAACTAACAATAAAATAACTCGAATTCTACTCAAATATACACATAAAACATGCATAAAAAGACCCTTATCATCCCTTATATACAAAATTTCACTTTCTCTCTCCTCACACAAACATACTCATCTTAAGCAAGAAATTTCATTCTCTCTGCAACTAAGTTCGAAACCCTAGTTCTTCAAGTTCATTTTTCGCATTTTTAATCGGTAAAATCTTTGAAAATGGCTAGTGTAGGTCCCAAGGGGTGTGAGTAAGGTTTAGAAGGGGGGGTTGAATAAACCTTACCAACTTTTCGATTTTAGTCCTTTTAAAACTATTACAGAGTTAACTCAAACAGCTGTGTCCTTGAGGGACTGACTAAGTTGGTTAGTCAATAGAGTTAGCCACTCAGCGGACTCGATAGAGCTGTTGATAGAATAACTCAGCTGTTTAATCTGAACTTTAACTTGGTTGTGTTGGTTTTATCAGCGGAAGACTTAACACCCTTTGGATTGTTTTAAACTTGTTTTAACACTTGATTTTAACACTTGGTTATTAATCAGTTGGATAGCAAATATGAGTTTATCAGCAGATATGATGTAAGTATGCAGAAATATAAATGTGATGAAAAATAAATGACACAGTTAATTTTTATAGAGGTTCAAAGATGGGGTAATTCTTCTAATCCTCTCTTCTCCAACTCCTGGAGGAATCCACTATGTAATAGATCGGTTTACAAAGTGGTCAACAGTCTAGAGATAGCCTTGGTCACACGGTGGCTTCTCTTCGACTTAAGCTTCTTTCTGAGGCATTTTGCCTTTGCTACTTGACTCACTTTCTCAAGCTCTTGGATTTGATCACGAAGCCCTCATATAACTTGATACTGGTTCGACCTTGAACCTTCCTAGAATCCTCCTTGGAAAGTAGACCCCTTTTGATTCTTCAAAAGTTTCCTCTTCAACAAATTTGAAGTTGTCTTTCCTTCACAGCTTGTGTTGGATCGATTTCCTTCGAGTTTCAGGCTTGAGGATTTGCTTGAATATACTTGAGAATATTTACAGGTTAATAGCTTGAATAATGCTTGCTTGTTCGTGGTTCACGTAACCTTTTCTCAATGAATTTCCTCAGCCTTTTATAGTGAACTTTTGAAATTTTGCCCGGTGAAGAGATATGCTGATTTCAAAAGTCACTTGTGTTCGTTGGCTTGTGCTTCCCATTGGTTTGTTCCTTTTGCACACAACTGGAACTAATACTTTATCTCTGAGAACTTTAACAAGTTACCATTCTATGTAACATTCTTAACTTTCATCAACGGATCTCATTCAGTTGTCTTGACTTGACTGCAGTCTTTTGTTCCCCAGGTGACTTGAGTCAGCTTCCAATCTTTGGATGACTCATCTGTCACTTCAACTTGAGACTTGGCTTCTTGAGTTGACTTGACTGACTCTTCACACAGCTAATACACCTTCAGTCGAGTTCTTGACTTTCCTTCTTAGCCATACTCAACTATCTTGCAATGAGTCTTCACTTGATCTTGATTGACTTCTTGTATTTTAGGCATAGTGACTTAACTTCGGCTTTTCATTTTATCTATTACAATGTGTTAGGAATTTTATTGTTTAGATTTTGATGAATGCCATGTAAAACTTAGAATAGAAAGTTGGCTCCCCAATTTTTGTTGTAAATGCATTGTAATGAATAGAGCTGGCCAAGCTGAGTTAAGTCAGCTACGTCCTAACATGCAAGAAGGCAATCAAGATGGAAGGAAGACTTCTTTGTGAGGCAGTGAGTATGGCAAAGAAGAGTAGATGGGAACTCTCTTGAAGAAGCGGTGAGATGCGGTGAGTGGAGAATCGATCAAGTCAACTCAAGAAAAGCCAAGTCTCAAGTTGAAGTGATGAAGAGTCATCCAATGATTGGAAGCGATTCTAAGTCACCTGGGGAAAGCAAGGAAATGCGGTCAAGTCGAGATAATCGTAAAAGAACCGTTACGTAAATCAAGAGGTTTACTTAAACAAGTAATATCTCCATACCACCTTTCTCGGAGTGCTCGGTCCCGAAGCGTGCAAATGGAATAAACCAATGGGAAGCACTACACCGTGTCGAACTACGAAAAGGTGAAAGAGCAATTCATACGAGGAAATGACAATTCCAAGAAGCGCAACAAGACAAGCCAACGATGCAAAGTGACTTTCAAAAATTAAGCCTATCTCTTCAACGGGCAAATTTTTGAAAGTTCACTATAAAAGGCCGAGGAAATAAGATGCATGAATGACACATACGTGAGATACACAAGCACATTAGAAAAGCGAAACAATCTCAATCACTACATTACGAAGTACATCAATCCAACACTCACTGTGAAGGAAAGAGAACTTCAATCGAGTTGAAGAGGAAACTCTTGAAGAAAAGGGTCTACTTTCGGAAGGATTGTAGAAAGGTTCAAGGTTGAACTAAGTCTTAAGCATTTGGAGGGCTTCGTGATCAAATCCAAAGAGCTTGAGCAAGTGAGTTTGTAGTAGCAAAGCGGTTGCCACGCCTGTGAAGAAGGCGAGTCGCACGAGAAGCCGGTGAGTGATCAAGGCGTCTCGGCATCGAGTCCCAAAGGATCAAGTCGGTTGTTGTGATCAAGACTTGTATACGGGACTATTACCACTTTGTAAATTGATCATTACTTAGTGGATTCCTCCGGAGTTGGAGAAGAGAGGAGTAGAAGAATTACCCCATCTTGAACCTCTATAAAAACTTTCTTGTGTCATTTACATTTCAAAGCATTTAAATTCTGCACTTTTAATTGCTTATATCTGTGATAAATTTGCTATCCATTTGATAATTTATAAGTACTAAATCAAGCTCTAAAATCTTGCTTAATCAAACTTAAGGGTGTTAAGTCTTCCGCTGAAAATAAAACCACAGTTGAGTTAAATTGTAGCCAACAAGTGAGTTACTCCATCAACGGCTCGGTTGAGTCATGTTGAGAGATTAACTCTCTTGAGTGACTAATTCGATTGTCCATCAAGGACACACTGTGTAGAATTAACTCTGTAGATTTAAAAGGACTAAATCGAAAATTGGGTAAGGTTTATTCAACCCCTCCCCTTCTAAACCTTACACTTACACCCCCTTGGGACCTACAAGTGGTATCGGAGCGGTTGGTTCATTGAACCCTCCATGGACAGTTCTTGAACTAGATCTCCAAACTTTTCAAAGTCCGCTTTAGTACTTAAACTTTCAAAACTCTTTTCATTTAAAGTCATTATCATGGAAGCAAATTTGACACGCATCCCTATGTTCACTATTGAAGAATTTGATGATTGGAAAATTCGTATGCGGGCTCATCTATCATTACATGATGAGATGTGGATAGTGATAGAAGATGGGCCTCTACAAATATTAAAGGTGAACACATTTGCGAAGAGTTCGGTTTGAATTTGAAGGAGAAGAAGATCTTGCTCCTAGACCGATCATAGTTTAAAAACCAAGAAGCGAGTGGACAAATGATGAGAAAAAGATACAACCTGGACAATGTAGCCAAGGACATTCTTTACAAAACCTTGGATAAAGCCATGTTCAACAAAGTCAAATCTTGCAAAACGGCTAAGGAAATGCAGGACAAGTTGACTTTGATTTGTGAAGGTTGAGCAAATCAAAGAAAACAAATTATCGATGGTGTATTTAAGTTTGAAAATTTCAAAATGATCTCGGAGAGAACTGGATCAACAAGACGCTCGGTTTACGAAATCACAAATGAGTTGTCTACACTTGGAAAGGAATATACACGAAGGAAATGTGTATGAAAATCCTAAAAAGTCTTCCGGATGAATGGGAAATGAAGGTCATGGCACCGAGACATTCCATGGACCTATCAAAGACATCCAACCATGAACTATTCTCGGACCTCAAAGCCTATGAGTTTGCCGAGAAGGAAAGACCAGGAAGAGCATTTGTACCCAAAACATTTGCTCTAATTGTCAAAAATGGGAAGAGAGCTGAGGTCAAAGAGGCAATTGACCCGGAAGAAATAGCCACGATGGTTAAAAGATTTAACAAGTTCTTTAACAAGAACTACAAGAGAGGAAAGGGTGAATCTTCCGGAAGACACTCGGCTCCTCCAAATCAAGGGATGATAGGCCAACCAAGAGAAGATCATCAACAAGTTGAGTATCAAAGGGTGACAACTCAAGAGTAGAAAGAGTGATCAAAAGGTGAATATCTATGTTGGAATTGTAGACAACCAGGTCACTATGCCATTGATTGCTCATATCCTGTAGTCAACAAGTACAGGAATGAAGAAGAAAGAAAGGTCTTGAGAGAAAGAAGAAAGAAAGAAAAAAAGAAAAAGGCAATGATGGCTGCAGAGATCTGCCGAGACAGCCAAGTCAAGAGAGACAGTGATTCAGAGAGCAAGCGGTGAAGGCGACTACTCAAGTGACTACGAAGAAGAAGCCTTGATCCGCTTAATGGCCAAAGAACAAGATCAAGAAGATGAGGTACAATCTAATTCAACAAGCTCAGACACTAGTGATAGTGACTGTGACACACTCACTTCATCACCTACTGATCTTTATGATTCATTAAACAAAATGATGAAAGATTTTGAGCACATTAAATCCTCACACACACTATTGAATGAGGAAAACAGCCTACTTAAAAGTCAAAACTCAAAGTGACTAAGGATTTGAACACTCTAAGTCAAATAGTACATTGAAAATGAAAGTTTAAAGGCTGAAAATGCTAAATTAGTAGCAAAGATTCTTTGCTTTATAGAAAAGAGGAGAATGACCTCAAGAATGTTATTGCCTCATTCACTAAGGCATCTAAATCGTTGGATGATCTTATTATGAGTCAAAGAGAATGTGGAGACAAGACAGGCTTAGGATTTAATTCCTCTGTGCCATGTCAAACCTCAAGAGTAATTTTGGAAAAAGGATCTTCAAGTCATGAAGAGTCTGAAAAATCCAAAACTCTAAATGTTGCACACACTTTCAATCCAAAGCACAATACTAAGCAAACTGGCCTTGGTTACAAAGGAAAAGGAAAACGACTTGATTGAGTGTCTTTGAAAGGGACAGTGAGAAGAAATTGACTAAGTCCTCGGCAAACTTCAAAAAGAGAAAATACTCACGTAAAGAAGAAACAAGAGCTACCAAAAATTCAGAAAATCCATAAAAGAAATACATATGATGGGAATGGTAGAAAATATCCAAGCCAAGCCGATTGGAACAATGTGAACTATCGGCATAGACTTATGGAATATAAGCACAGATGGCAAAGGCCAGAACTCAAGAAAGGCCATTCCAAAAGCACAAGAGCTTTCATCAAACACACATATGCACCTAGGCACTACACTCAAAAACACCACAATTACCCAAGGAAGGCAATTGCTAAAACACATATGCGGGGCATACGGACAAAAGAGAGGTTTGTATGAACCTAGAATCCCCAAGCAATTTGCCAGGATTAATTATGATTATGGCACCGATAGATGGCAACCCCTTAGAGTCAAATCATTTGGCTATAGGTTGGTTGGATCATCTTACAATTCTAACCCCTCGGGACCCGGACAAGTATGGGTACCTAAAACTTAATTTCCTTGATTGCGGGTTCAAGGAACAGTGAGTGCAAGGAACCTGGTACATGGATAGTGGTCATTCCGGACATATGACATGAAATAAGAGAAATCTGTCAAAATTCAAGGAAGTCAAAGGAGCCAAAGTCATATTTGGAGGAAATGAAGCTCCTGGTGAAATAAGAGGCATTGGATCCATCAAGAGGAATGGATGAGAAATCACGATGTTGCATATGTTGAAGGACTCAACTTCAACTTATCGAGTATCGATCGGCTACGTGACAAGGGCTACAATGTTGGATTCAACATGGGTATATGCCAAATCAAGGATCTTGAATCAAATGAAGTTGTCTTTGCAAGGAAGTAGAGAAGAATATATATGTAGTGGATTGGTCAATGCAACACCCAAAGACTGTCTACTAGCAAAAGCACATTTGAATCAAGTTGGCTGTGGCACAAAAATTTGAGTCACCTGAATTTCAAAACAATTAACAAGTGGCAAGAAGTCATCTTGTAGAAGGACTTTCAGGACTCGTTATACAAGAAGGAGAGTATATGTGATGCATGTCGAAGGAAAACAAATCAAGTCGTCATTCAAAGAAAAGACATGCCCATCCTCAACAAGAATATTGCATACGCTTCATATGGATCTATTTGGCCCAGTGGAACCAGCCAAAGCATAAGTGGAAAGAAATACACCTTGGTGGTAGTAGATGACTACTCAAGATATACATGGACAATATTCATGTGCAAGAAGAAAGAAACTCTACAAAAACTACCACACGGTGATGAAGAGGATTCAAAATGAGAAGAGTCAAACCATTATCAAAATAAGATCGGATAGAGGAACTGAGTTTGTCAATGGAATAATAACTCAATCTTGTATTGAGAATGGTATTGGTCATGAACTATCAGTGCAAGGACTCCTTTGTGAGAATGGAGTTGCGAGAAAGAAGGAACAAAACCCTCAAAGAAGCAAAAGCAAGGACCATGTTAGTGAAGCAGGGTTACAAAAAGATTTTGGGAAAGCAATCAACACAACTTGCTACACTCAAAACAGATGTATGATAAATAGACACGGTGACAAAGACTCCTATGAGATATGGACTGGAAGAAAACCAAGTGTTGCATATTTGAGAATATTTGGATGTAAATGCTTCATTCACAACAATGGCAAAGACAACCTAAAGGCTTTTGATGCTAAAGCGATGAGGGTATCTTCTTAGGATACTCGGTGAAAGCAAAGCCTGAGAATACTCAACAAAAGAACTATGGTTACTGAAGAATCCATTCATGTAGTATTCGATGAGCCAAATGTAAATGGAGAAGACATTGAAGAGTCAGGTGATAATAAGCTGAATCATCCAACCATACGAAAGAGTCCCTATCTTCAAGTCGAGTGGGATTATCAATTGAGAAGAAGATGAGATAGCTGAATCTCAAAAGCGGTGGAAAATCTGCAGTTGAGTGACCACGAGAGAGGCGACCACAAGAACACAGTGCAAGTCGACTAAATCCAGCTAACTAACTTACCAACCGACGTAAGATGGCTAAGAGACCATCCACAGAACTTGTCATTGGAGATATAAGAGAAGGTGTCAAAACAAGATCGAACTCAACAAGAAGCTATGTTCACATGCTTCATCTTATAAATAGAGCCAAAAGATGTGTCACAAGCATTGGACGACACACATTGGATTCAAGCTATGCAAGAAAAGAGCTGAATCAATTTGAGAGAAATAAAGTATGGGAATTAGTGCAAAGACGCATACATCAAAATGTAATTGGAACCAAATGGGTATTCAGAAATAAAATGAACGAGGAAGGCTTTGTGGTAAGAAACAAAGCAAGATTGGTAGCCAAAGGATATTGCCAAGAAGAAGGGATAGATTTTGATGAAACATTTGCCCCGTAGCAAGATTGGAAGCTATAAGGATGTTTCTTGCCTATGCGACTCACAAGAATTTCATTGTATATCAAATGGATGTAAAAAGTGCATTCCTAAATGGTTTATTGGAAGAAGAAGTGTATGTTGAACAACCTCCGAGGATTTGAGCGAGAAGACTCTTGGAGACAAGGTATACAAACTCAAGAAAGCCTTGTATGGATTGAAACAGGCACCCGGAGCATGGTATGATACCTGTCACAATTCCGAGCGAAAACGGATTCACAAAAGGAAAAGTAGATAGAACACTTTTCGAATTCAAGATAAGAAGAGTATCTTGCTTGTTCAAATATATGTGGATGACATCATTTTTGGATCCACTAACAAAGAGAGCTGTGTGAAAATTCTCAAACCTCATGCAAAGCAAATTTGAAATGAGCATGATGGGAGAGAGCGACATTCTTCCTTGGACTTCAAGTGAAACAGTGAAGGATGGAACCTTCATAAGTCAAACAAAATATACGAGAGAGATTTAATGAAGAAGTTTGGTATGGAAGAGAAGTCTTGATAAAAATACCAATGAACACATCGATTAAAATGGACATGGATGCGAAGGCAAGCACTGTAGATCAAACAAGATATCTGAGCACTTATTGGATCATTGCTCTATCTCACAAAGAAGCGTGGCGGACATCACCTTTCTTTGTAGGTGTATGTGCAAGATTTCAATCTGCTCCAAAAGAGAGCCATATATGGCGACTAAAAGAATACCGAGATACTTGAAAGGAAGCAAGAAGTAGGCCTATGGTATCCAAAGGAAGGTAGATCGAGACTAATTGGCTATTCAGATTCTCGACTATATCTTTGGATGCGAGTGGACAGGAAGAGCACTTGAGGCACCTGTCAAATGCTAGGAAACAGACTAATTTCTGGTTTAGCAAGAAGCAAAACTCAATAGCCACCTCTACAAACAGTGAGGCGAGAATACATAGGCGGGCGGGCATTGTTGTGCCCAAGTCCTATGGATGAGACAAAGTGAGAGACTATGAAATTGAAGAAAAAGAAATTCCTATCATGTGTGATAACACAAGTGCCATTGCAATCACTCAAAATCTCGTGTTGCACTCAAGAACAAAACATATAGATGTCGGATATCATTTCATAAGAGATCATGTTGAAAAGAAGGACATTATCTTGGAATTTATCTCAAGCGATAAACAACTAGCCGACATCTTCACAAAACCATTATGTGAGTCAAGATTTGAAGAACTCAAGCATGAGTTGGGGTTAATTGGTGAGTGACACTCGGACGAATCAAAGAAGAGAATTAGAACGAGAAAAAGAAGTGAAAAAGAGTTTGAAAACAAAAATCATTTCGATGCAAATCATGTCGGAAAGACAATGACTACACCAAGTCGGTGATAATGAGTCACTAAGAGAAGCTGCGAGGAGTAGAGTTAAATCAACTAAGAGATAAGCTGAATAACTTATGAGCAAAGTGACAAAAACGATCGTTTTGACTTAGCGGGAATGTTTTAAGGAACACGTCAAACATAATGATGATGTGTACGGACATAAAGCTCGCACACTAAGCATATGATTGGATATAAATCTTTGCCGCATTAAATACGAGGCGTGAAATGCTCAATAGGCGCGAAATCCAATTTGTTGATTTCGATCACAATTCAAAAACCGTCGCACGCCCTTTCATAAACCATATTTAAACCATTTTAAATCCAGTTTCTCTCTCACATTTCTAAAAGCTGTTCATATCTTTCTCTCAAAAGGCAAAGGCAAATACTCGAGAAACCCTATCAACCTTCAAATCAATTTCGAGATTTTTCCTTGAAATACTTGAGAAATGGCACCAACTTATGACTTTACTAAGCTAGGAAAGCAAATCCACACCGATTCGACGGTGGATTTGCCGGAATGGTGAAGCGGGGGTCCGACGACACCCTGGTGAAGAAAATCGCTGAGAAGTTGGAAACGTCAGGGCTAAAACCGTTTTAACACTTTGGAATATCCGATGACCTATGTGGAGGAGGTCGCACAATCTACGTGAATCTTGAGATTCACGACGAAGGAATCAAGTCATCTGTTCACGGGAAGCGGTGACTATCACCGCCAAGGATTTGGTGAATATTGCTCACTACCGTGAAGGAGCAAGCGAGATTAAGGAAGGCGATGTAAACTTGGTGGACGCATGGAAAGAGATAGCCAAGTCCGACCTTGGCGATAAAATTACATACACAAACAAACAAGAGATTGAAGGAGGATTATCACAAATTGTTGGACATAGTTGCCAAATGTATCGACATCAAATTTGGCGACTTTGACCAACTATCAAAGGCAAAGCCGATTGTGATGGCTGCAATCATGGAAGAAAAGAAGATAAATGGGCTGAGTTTATCTCTGATTTCTGCCCGAGCGTGGGGAACAAGTCCTTCAAAGAAGATGGCACATTTGGAGGATCTGGGATATGGCACAGTGATTGGCCGACTATTGGAGGTGAAAGGAGTACCTCTCGGACATGGGAAGGCTTTCCATGTCAACAAGAGAATGTTCGAGAGCTAACCTCTCCGGTGCTCGGAAGCGAGCTTACGCCAAGAGGCGACACGGTGGGGGAATCGGTGACCCAGAAGATACAAATCGCTTCCTCTCGGCCAAGAAGAAAGTTTGCCCCTGCGGTGCCAAGAAGATCTTTGCCCCTGCAAAGAAAGAAAACAAACATGCTCCCCCCTGCGTGAGTCACACCGCCCCGACAGCCGTATCACTGCCCTGAGATGAGCGGTCGAGAAGGACTCACAAATACCTTCTCCGATCGTCAAAAGGAGGAGAAGCGACAAGCCAAGACGGCGCAGCTCCTCGAAACAAACACCGGCCATCGGCCCCGGCCTTCAAGAAGGGAGGACACCGCCTCGAACGAAATTCCCAGTACAAACCAGAGACGAAGAAGACTCGTCAAGCGATCGAGCAGGAGAAACCGGTGAGTCGATTACTCGGCCAAAGACAAATATAGGAGACACTTGGAGAAGTAGAGTCTCGGATGTAGTTGATGAAACCGCCAAGTCTGTCTTTGAAGGCGATCGCGAGAGGCAACCGAAGACACTGTAGCTAGCTCACAGTGAAGCACAAGAAAGAACCAGCCCAGCGGACGGTGATGTAATGATCCTATCTCCACCTTACCCGGACATCCAAAATCGTCTGCGTGAGTGGAGAAAATGGAAGTTGAGCAAGTCAAGGGAACAGTTCCAACTACTTTGAGTTCATAGAAGAAGAAGAAGGCGCTAAATTTCCTTGGACTAACTCATTGTGCTCCCAAAGACTTGATGAGGACAAGCTGCTTAGACATCCTGCAAATCTACAAGGAAGGGAGGAGAGAGCAAAGCAAGTGAAGAAGCCGAAGCACGTGAAAAGGCAAGCATCGCCCTATCTCCGGCACCCTGAGAACACACACATCCTCTTCTTGATGTCTTCTCCGAAAGTGAAGAGGAACGGAGAGAATCCGCCGCCGGAAGAGTTACAAATGCAGCAAGCATTGCACGAATCAAGAATCCTTCACGAGCAAAGAGCGATGGAGGGACCAGGAGAGTCCTCGAACACACGGTGGAAATCGATCCAATGGGAGTGGTTGGCAAATAGCCATGATGTTCTTTGCTACCACTTGACTCACTCGGAAGAAGGCAATAAGGAATGGCGATGGCGGGATAGTGGGGACCCGGTCGAGCCAACCCCTATTGAAGGTGTGTTACCACTTGCCCCAACGGGTGAACCATCAATCGAAATAGCCGGGAGTTTGGAGATGAGTGACCCCACTCCAAGTCACTCGGTGGTGTGCGCCACCGGTGGGAAACTCCCTCGGCTGCGGCAAGGTCGGAGGATCTGCAGATGACTCCACAAAGAAGCAAGGAGGCGAAGAATAGAAATTACAATCACAAGAAGAACATCAAGTTGCCATCAACGAAGCTCGGACGATTGAGATGTCTCGGTGAGGTGCCAAGCGCTCTGACGAAGGCTAATGACGCCGATGCGATCGAGGCACAAGAAGGAAAATGCCACAGGAGTTAACACTGCAGGCGATGAAAGTGCAATCCATGGGGTTGAGACTCCAATGGATGCCATGTAGAAGACCCTAAGGCAGTGACCTTTGTCGAAAGGGAGGACCAAGCCTCGCAGCGAGAGAGCTATTTGGAGGAAATGAAGGCCACGGGAGGTTGAGACTTCCGGGGTAAAGAGGCAAGTAGAGAACATCCCTCCCGCAATCATCGACCCATCGTCGAGAAGGAGATCGCGCACTTCATGATTCCCAGGACAACCCGATGTCACTTTTTGCGGGATCGAAGGCGATGAAGAAGTTCTGAGTCTACCCCATGACAAATCCAAAAGACTCATTGCGGATGTTCAGGCACGAGCAAGTCCGATCCCAAGACTACTCGTCAAACTTTTAATTTTGATGATGAGCCACCACTAGAAATCTCATCATCGTCCGATGACGCCTGGCCGATAAGGCCGAGGACAAGTCTCTTGAAATGGAAAAATCAGCTGAGACCAACGAAGTTGTTAAGACGATTGAGGCTCAAAGCCAAGCGGGTCTACTTCACAACCAAACCCAGTGAACCAGAAACCACTTTGCTCCGGCTCCTCAAGCTACAGCCGAGGATCGATTCCCAAAAGAACTTCACGCGCACCGCTCATCATCGAACAGATCCCGATCGGCGGTGATGAATCTTTTGTGGAATCTTTCCCCTTTCTCACCTTTGGAGATACCGAGAACTCCACGAAGAGTCGAAAATGAACAAGCACGCTATCACAAACCACCTCCTGTTCTTCCAACAGACACCATTGTTCGGTGATTATGACTCGATCTTTGTATGGCCATCACCGCAATGAAGAATCATTTGAAGTTCGAGAAGTGTTCAAGGCACTCTTTGCTGAAGTTGAACGGATTGAGAGGCATCAAGCCTCTTTGGACATGCGCTGGACAACGAGAGATGCCACCCTTACACGGTGACTTAAGAGGCATAACAGTTCGAATAAGGGAATGGTGGCAACAACAAAGAAACAATGCGTGTGGAACAGGTGAGATACTTGGACAATTGTTCAACAAGTTCTTTGGTGTGGAGAGTTTGAAAATGCCGATGCGAAAACAAAGCGAGGAACACATTGAGCATATGCATGAAGCTCACACTTTGCCGAGATCAAGGCTCGCTGCGTGAGCAAAATGCAAATGATATACAGACGTTTGGAAGAACACATGACAAGAAAATTCAGCCTTCTCATGGCCGAGATGAAGCGATCTCGTGAGAATCCAACGCTACTCGTTCGAATTCCGTCCGCATACAACGCAGCAGACTTGAAGCGAGAATTCAACCATCGAAGACTCGACTTCATGCTTGCAAAGACATGTTCCCTGGGGTTCTCTATCCTTTGATGATGCCAAAAAGGGGAAGAGGAATACCTTAAAAACAAAATCAAGTGAAAAGAAAGGAAGCGGTGAGAAGGGAAAATCGGTGAGGAAGTCTTGAAAAAGAAGAAAGGAAAGCTTGTTGAGGGGAAGGATCGGCAGATGTAACATTGATGATTGCACAAACCCCCAACAAGGTCTATCACTGGTGACATTATAAGCGAAAACTCCCCGTGACTCTGCCACTCCAACACTGTTGTATCTATGGCCGAGAAAGAGAAAAGCAATTGAAGCGGGGATGAAGGAAGTGGAAGGAAGAATGGATGCCAAGGTGATGAACATCTTGAAAGAACATGGAGGCATTCCGGTTGACAGAGACACGTATGCCATTTGGATGTCGACAGAGCAAGATCGAGTTGACGAATTCAAAACGCTCGAATCGAAGGATATTTTGCAAATATGTCCATGGCTCAAGCTTGGGACTTATCTTGGGAAAAGGGTCTCACATTATGTGAAGAAGGCGACAGCGACGAGACTTAGCGATCACTCTGCTGGTCACTCTGTGGCCACTCACCGGGAGGAAGAAGACCAAAGATCTGAAGATACGCCTGAGAGGTAGAGGAAGAAGCGGCGGTGGAGGAAGAAGCTTGGACCTAGGCCTCGCCCAAGAATATCGAATACGTAGATCCTGGAAAGAAAGGAGGGATCTCTGGGTGGGCTTGACCAAGTGGCGAATTTGCGAGTGGCTAAAACTAACGCCGAGTATGTAAAGAGAATAGAAGAAGAAAACAAAAGACAAACTCGGCTATGGCGGGAGACAGGAAAGAACAAGGAAAGATGAAGTGCGAGAAAAGGCATATGAGAAGAAAAAGAAGGCGGTGACGACGAGAAAAAGAGGAGAAGAGAAGAAGATCTTGATCAAGATGAAAGAAGGAGAGCAATGAAGGAGATGAAGTATTCTTTGCCCAACCCTTCGTGTATTTTATCATGTAAATACATACAATGTAAGTCTTACGTAATAAAGCTATAAATTCTTTATTTTCAAAGTATAGACAAAATGTGCTCGATACACCTTGTAAAATTGTGTAAAAGAACAGGAATGATATGATCAATAAACAGATCTATTCTATGCATACATTCTATGTCACTACACTATCTCGTATGTATCTTTGTTATTTGCATCTTTGTATGATTTAAGTTTTGGCATCATCAAAAAGGGGGAAATTGTTAGGAATTTTATTGTTTAGATTTTGATGAATGCCATGTAAAACTTAGAATAGAAAGTTGGCTCCCCAATTTTTGTTGTAAAATGCATTGTAATGAATAAGTGGCCAAGGCCGAGTTAAGTCACCTACGTCTAACATGCAAGAAGGCAATCAAGACTGGAAGGAAGACTCTGTGAGACATTGAGTATGGCAAAGAAGAGTAGACGGGAACTCTCTATCAAGAAGCGGTGAGATGCGGTGAGTGGAGCATCGTCAAGTCAACTCAAGAAAAGCCAAGTCTCAAGTTGAAGTGTGAAAGAGTCATCCAATGATTGGAAGTCGATTCTAAGTCACCTGGGAAAGCAAGGAAATGCGATCAAGTCGAGATAAGCGTAAAAAAGAAGTTTGCGAGTAAATCAAGAGGTTTACTTAAACAAGTAATATCTCCATACCACCTTTCTCGGAGTGCTCGGTCGAGCGTGCAAATGGAATGAACAATGGGAAGCACTACACCGTGTCGAACTACGAAAAGGTGAAAGAGCAATTCATACGAGGAAACGGCAATTCCAAGAAGCGCAACAAGACAAAATTGCGCAAAGTGACTTTCAAAAATTAAGCCTATCTCTTCAACGGGAAAATTTTTGAAAGTTCACTATAAAAGGCTGAGGAATTTGTTTGAGGAAATAAGATGCATGAATGACACATACGTGAGATACACAAGCACATTAGAAAAACTGAAACAATCTCAATCCTCAAGCTACATTACGAAGTACATCAATCCAACACTCACTGTGAAGGAAGAGAACTTCAATCAGTTGAAGAGGAAACTCTTGAAGAAAAGGGGTCTACTTTCCGGGAAGGATTGTAGAAAGGTTCAAGGTTGAACTAAGTCTTAAGCATTTGGAGGGCTTCGTGATCAAATCCAAAGAGCTTGAGCAAGTGAGTCGTAGTAGTAGCAAGCGGTGCTGCCTGTGAAGAAGGTGAGTCGTCACGAGAAGCCGGTGAGTGATCAAGGCGTCTCGGATCGAGTCCCAAAGGATCAAGTCGGTTGTTGTGATCAAGACTTGTATACGGGATTACCACTTTGTAAAGTGATCATTACTTAGTGGATTCCTCCGGGAGTTGGAGAAGAGAGGAGTAGAAGAATTACCCCATCTTGAACCTCTATAAAAACTTTCTTTGTGTCATTTACATTTCAAACATTTAAATTCTGCACTTTTAATTGCTTATATCTCATTTGATAAATTTGCTATCCATTTGATAATTTATAAGTACTAAATCAAGCTCTAAAATCTTGCTTAATCAAACTTAAGGGTGTTAAGTCTTCCGCTGAAAATAAAACCACGAGTTGAGTTAAATTGTAGCCAACAAATTTGAGTTACTCCATCAACGGCTCAGTTGAGTGCATTTGAGAGATTAACTCTCTTGAGTGACTAATTCGATTGTCCATCAAGGACACGATTGTGTAGAATTAACTCTGTAGATTTAAAAGGACTAAATCGAAAATTGGGTAAGGTTTATTCAACCCCCTTCTAAACCTTACACTTACACCCCTTGGGACCTACACAATGCAAATTACAAGGAAAATGGGGTGCCAACTTTCTAATTTAAGTTTTACACGGTATCATCAAAATCTACAAAATAAATTTCCTAACAATTTTTCCCTTTTTGATGATGCCAAAACTTAAACCATTCAATGAAATATAAATAACAAAGATACATACAGACAATGTAAATTTTCCCCTTCTTCTTTCTTCTTCAGCTATGTTGAAGTCATCAGCTCTCTTTCTTTTTCTTTCTTCTTCTGCAGCTCTCTGCTTCTTTTCATAAGCTCTTTTAGAGGCATCATCCCTCCGCTTTCTCTCGAGCCATAGCTGAGTTTGTCTTTCGTTCTGTTCTTCATGTCTTCTTACAGCCTCTGCATTCTTCCTTGCCATTTCCATATTTGCCACTTCATCATACCCAGCCCAGTAGATCCTCTCCTTCTTTCTGGGATCTACATATTCAATATTCTTGGGTTTTGGACGAGGTCGAGAACCTCTTCCACCACTACTTCTTCCTCCTTCTCTGGGTGTGTACTGCACGGGAGTCTTCTGCATAATAGTTGAGTGGCTACTGGTAGTCTGCTGCTTTTCAGCTTCTTCGCACAATGTAAGACCTTTCTCCCAGTACAGATCCCAGGCTTGGGCTAGTGACATCCCTTGGAAATAGCCTTCGGATTCGAGCGTCTTGAATTCTTCAACTAATCTCGGCTCGGATCAATTGTCAGGTATAACATCTTGATCGTTCCGTGCTGGAATGCCACCATATTGTTTTAGCACTTCCTCAACGCGGGCATCCTGCTTTTTGGAAAACTCATCAATCCCTGCTTCAATGATTCTTCTTTTCTCCGACATTGGCACAACAGAGTGCTCAATGGGTAGGGTTACGGGGAGTTTGCTCAAGATGGAGGCAGTAATTTTACCCTGCTGAGGGGTTTCAGCTATCATTAATGTCAAATCCTTTGAACGTTCCCCCTCAGCTGTTTTTTCCTTCTTCTCAGCTGCAATCTTCTCAGTTGCAGATTCCTTTACTTTCTCTTCTTTCAATTTTCTTAGGGACTCCTCTTCCCCCTTTTTGGCATCATCAAAGGAGAGAGGGACCCCATGGAACATGCCTGCAAGCATGAAGTCGAGTCTGCAAAGAGCTGAATTCTGTTTGGAGTCTGTTGCTGCATAACCTGTTCGAAATTCTGAGCGAGTTGCCTTGGACTCGACTACCACCAACTTCATTTCAGCCATGAGTAGGATGAATTTGTCATTCATTGTGTTCTCAAGGCGCATAATTTCTTTTCTGTGGAATACTTGCAACAACTCCATTTCTATTTTGTGAGACTCATGTAACCTTTCGATATACGCCTGCATTCTTTGCTTGAGATCAGCGTTGTCAGCCATCCAGACGAGCATTCTGCCATATAGTTCTTTGAAATAACGAACTTGTTTGAGTCGCATGGAAAATTGTTGTTGAGACCATTCTCAGATCCGTACTACTAGGGTCTTCGACCATGGAGTCCATAGGAGTCTCAACCCCTTGGATTGCACTTTCACTGCCTAGAGTGCTAACTCCTGGGGCATCTCCATCATGTGCCTCGACTGTAAGAATAGTGTCATTAGCCTTCAAAGCAGTAGACATTTCAGTTTGGACAGACTCAACTGTCCGAACTTCGTCAATGTTACTCTGCTGCGGTTCTTTTTTTGTTTCCACTTCGCCTCCTTGCTTCAAGTTGGAGTCTTCCACAACATCCTCCAACCCTATTGTGGTGGAGAGAGCTCCCCCCTCAGCTGGCGCACCAGCTGAGTGACTAACATTGGGGTCACTCTGCTCCTGAGTCGCGGCTTTTTGTTTTGAGTGCGCAGCCGCTGGGGCTGGTGGTAAAACACCTTCTTCAGGGGTTGGCTCAACTTGGGTGCCCAAAATCCCAGTGTCATTGCCAGTGCCCTTGGATCCATCCTCCGATTGGACAGGGGACGTGGCTGCAGTAGCGACAGAGGCAATGTGATGTGCCACTCCCAAAGGATTGTTCTACAGGAGAGATTGAGACGACTCTCCTGGTCCATCAAAAATTGCTGCTCATGCCTCAACCTGGATTCCCTCAGAGCCTGCTGCATGTCTGACTTCGCTGCTGCAGTAGTGGGATCCTCATCACTTTCAGAGTACACATCGAGATGTGTATTAGTGTGGTCGAGAGAACCAGTAAATTCGCACATCTTGGCTTTCTCAAAAGCTTGTGCTTCCTCGGCTGCTTTCTCTTTTTCTTTCTTCCTGATGATGTGAAGAATATCCATGCAATTTTCGTCATCAAGGGCCTGTAGCACAGTGGTAACACCGAGAAATCGCAACAATTCCTCTTCTTCGATATACTCAGGATAAGCGAACTGCACCCTTGAGTGATCAAGTTTCCATGCCCTCCACTCTCGTAGGCGTCTCTGGATGTCTGGATATAGTGGAGAGTACATGATTATATCGTCGTCATCATCTTCATCTTCTTGTCCTCCTTTTTCAGGAATTGAAGGTAAGATATTATGCTGCTCCTTGCCTTCAGCAGCATCAGTAGCACGTGGAGAGACAACCTTGTCAACTGAAGGTTCAGTTGTCTCTGCTGCTTTACGTTCCTCAGCTGTCTGACGTACAACTATGTCTTCAACTGGTATCTGCTGATCGTCCTCAACAGACTTCCATGATTCATCAATTACTTGAGATCGTTCTTCTGAGTGTCGGGGAGTCTCGGATGCTTTTCTCGGCTAAGTGGCGGTCAGTGTCTTCTTCTCCAAGATTGCCTAACGGTCGTCTCCTTTTGGGTAGTAGGGGAACCTCTTCCTCAGTATTTTCTGGTTCCTGGAAGGAGATAACTTTCACAGCTGCCTTCTTTGTCTTGGCAGTACGCTTCTTCTTTTTAACAGCAGGAGAAGGGGTATGGTGTTCCTCCTCTCCCTCAGCTGCGGGGACAGGTGATCTGGCTGCAGGGGCAGGAGTCTCGGCTGCTCGGGCAGGGGACTCAGTTGCAGGGGCAGGTGCATCCTTTTTCTTAGCTGCTGGGGCAACCTTCTTCTTCGGAGCTGCAGGGGCATCTTTCTTCTTTGGAGGAGGGGTAGCAATTGTGTCCTCGTGGTCAGATGATTTCCCCTCACTTATGTCGGCTCTCTTCGCATGAGCTCTCTTCTGGGCACCTGAGAGGTTTGCCCGGAACATCCTCTTGTTCACATGAAATGGTTTGCCATGGCAAAGGGCAACACCTTTCACTTCCATGAAGTGGCCAATTACAAGACCATATCCAAGTGATCCTCCAAAGGATCCATCCTCCTTAAAGGTCTTGTTCATCACATTCAGGCAGAGTCTGCTGTACACGAACTCAGCCCAGTTAACCTTTTTGCCCTGCATGATCGCAGCCATGACGATCAGCTTAGTCTTTGACAGCTGGTTGAAGCTGCCAAGCTTCATATCTATACACTTGGAGACGACATCCATCAACTTATGATAGTCGTCCTTTAGCAGTTTCTTGTCAGCTGTGTAGACTACCTTAGCAGCACACTCAGGTTTGGCTACTTCTTTCCATGCAACAGCCAAGTCTACATCAGCTTCATGTATCTCATTTATGTCTTCCGACGGCAACAAGCAGTGCCCAGCTAGATCCTTAGCACTTATTATGATGTCCTTGCGGTGGACAGAAGACTTGGTTCCTTCGTCCTGCACTTCCGCATTGGCATAGAACATCGCTACCTCCTCAAGGTAGGTGTGGGAATACTCCATGGTTAGAAAAGCCTTGAGACTTGACTTTTCTAGCATCTCAGCGATTTTCAGAACGAGGGTTTCATCAGAACCCTGCTTCACCATTCCTTCGAAGTCAACTGATGATCCTGAGTGGATTTACTTAGAGAGCTTGACATATTCGATATTTGGTGCTATTTTCAGAGAGTTTTACCAATTAAAACTTTAGAACGTGCTTGAGAATACTTAGGGTTTCCGAGGGAAAAATATAACTTGTTTTTGCCTTGCTTGAAGATGAACAGTTTCAGTAGGGAAGAGAGAGGACTAAAAACCGTATATATAAGGGTTATGAAAGGACATGTCTTCGGATTTTGAATTTTGATCGAGATCAACGGCTCAGATTAGAACATCAAAACTGCATTTAATTCCTTGCATTTAATGCGGCAATATTTATATCCAATCATATGCTTATTGTGCAGCTTTTCTACTGTACCCGTCATTATTACACTGGCGTCATCCTTAAAAACATCCTCGCTCATTTAAAACGACTGCATTTTTGTCACTTAGTTCATAACTGAGTCAGCTTATATCAAATATGACTTAACACTGCCTCTCTCTTTCCATTAAGTAACTCAGTTGTCAGCTAACTCGATACAGCTGACTTTCCGACATGGCTGTTTCACTTGGATGATTTGTGAAACTTGCTCTTTTCTCATTTTCTCATCGACTATCTCTGCTGATTGAGTCTTCTGTGTGTTAACTTAGCTCAGTTAACCCTAGCTCATTCTTGAGCTCTTCAAATCTTGATTCACATAGGGGCTTGGTGAATATGTCAGCTAACTGCTTATCAGTTGAGATATATTCCAAAGTGATGTCTTTCTTTTTAACATGATCTCTTATAAAATGATATCTGACATCAATGTGCTTTGTTCTTAAATGCAACACAGGATTTTGAGTGATTGCAATAGCACTAGTGTTATCACACATAATTGGAATATCTTTTTCTTCAATCTCATAGTCTCTCATCTGTTGTCTCATCCATAAGACTTGGGCACTTGACTACTCCTTTGTGTACTGCTTCATTTTGTGATTTTCTTAGCTGCGATCATGTGGCTCTCCTTTGGTGCGATTGAAATCTTGCACATACACCTCTTTGCAAAGGTGATGTCCGGCTCTTTGGTACATTAAGTAGAGCAATGATCCAATAAGTGCTCTATATCGGTTTGATCTGACTTTGCCATACGCATCCATGTCCATCTTGATCGATGTGTTCATTGGTATTTTCACAGAAGACTTCTCTTCCATACCAAATTTCTTCATTAAATCTCTGGTGTATTTTGTTTGACTTATGAAGGTTCCATCCTTCAATTGCTTGACTTTAAGTCCTAGGAAGAAAGTCAGCTCTCTCATCATGCTCATCTCAAATTTACCTTGCATGAGGTTTGAGAACTTATCACACAACTCTTTATTTGTGGATCCAAAAATGATGTCATCTACATATATTTGAACAAGCAGTATACTCTCTCCATCTTGAATGTTGAAGAGTGTTCTATCCACTTTGCCTTTGGTGAATCCATTGTCAGCTGGATTCAACCGTCTCGCAGCTAAGTTGTCTTGAACAACTCTTTCATCTTCATTCAGCTGTAGACTTTCCAGCTGTTTTTGAGATTAAGCTATTTCATCTTCATCTTGGTTGATTGCTCTTACTTCAGCTTCAACATAAGGACTCTTTTGCATAGTTGGTTGATTCAACTTGTCAGCTAACTCTTCAATGTCTTCTCCATTTACATTAGGTTCATCAAAAACCACATGGATAGACTCTTCTGTGACCATAGTCCTCTTGTTTAACACTCTATAGGTTTTGCTCTCAGCTGATATCCCAAAAAGATACCTTCATCAGCTTTAGCATCAAAAGCCTTCAAATTATCCTTGTCATTGTTATGGATGAAGCATTTGCATCCAAATATCCTGAAGTACCCAACATTTGGCTTTCTCCCTGTCCAAATCTCATAGGGAGTCTTGGTTAATTGCCTGTTAATCATGCATCTATTTTGTGTATAGCATGATGTGTAAATGGCTTCAACCCAAAATCTCTTAGGCAATCCAACTTCAGGTAACATAGTCCTTGCAGCTTCCTTGAGAGTTTTGTTCCTTCTTTCTGCTACTCCATTCTGTTGTGGAGTTCTTGCTGCAGATAACTCATGAGCAATACAATTTTTAACACAATACTGAGTAATTATTCCATTGACAAACTCAGTTCCTTTATCAGACCTTATCTTTATAATGGTTTGGCTCTTTTCATTTTGAACTCTTTTCATCAGTTGAGGTAACTTCTGCAAAGTTTCCTTCTTTTTGCACATGAAGATTGTCCATGTATATCTTGAATAATCATCTACCACCACTAAGGTGTATTTCTTTCCACTTATGCTGGCTAGTTCAACGGGACCAAATAGATCCATATGCAATAGATGTAATATCCTTGTTGAAGAGGGACTTGGCTTGTCCTTGAATGAAGATTTTATTTGCTTTCCCATCTGGCATGCATCACATACGCTTGCTTTCTTGTACTCTGAGTCTGGCAATCCTTCTACAAGTGACTCCTTGCAAGCTTGTTGATTTTCTTGAAATTCAGAAGACTCAGCTTCTTGTGCCACAACGAACTTGATTCGGATGTGCTCTTTGCTAACAGACAAGTGCTTGGTGTGGCAGTAGACCAATCTAACATATACATATTCTTCTGTTTTGATCCTTGCAGCACTATTTCATTTGATTCAGCATCTTTGATCTGGCACACTCCCATATTGAGTCTAACATTGTAGCCCTTGTC
The DNA here is from genome assembly GCA_016081115.2 of Rehmannia glutinosa. Lineage (NCBI taxonomy): Eukaryota > Viridiplantae > Streptophyta > Magnoliopsida > Lamiales > Orobanchaceae > Rehmannia > Rehmannia glutinosa. The sequence continues at coordinate 137,467 of JABTTQ020000472.1, forward strand.
ACAGAGTTGGTTGATGCTTAACAGGTTGAAGTTGAGGCCTTCAACATATGCAACATCTGTGATTTCCAATCCATTCTTATTGATAGATCCCGTGCCTTTGATTTCCCCTGGAGCTTCATTTCCTCCAAATATGACTTTTGCACCTCTAATCTCCTTGAATCTTGACAGGTTTTTCTTGTTTCCTGTCATATGTCTAAAACAACCACTATCCATGTACCAGGTTCCTTGGCACTCACCTATTCCTTGAACCTGCAATCAAGGAAATTAGTTTTTAGGTACCCATACTTGCCTGGGTCCTGAGGGGTTAGTGCTATAAGATGATCCAACCAACCTATAGCCAAAGGGCTTGACTCTAAAAGGTTGTCATCTATCAGTGCCATAATCCTAGTGCACATTTGCGAATTGCTTGTGGGTTTTAGGTTCATACAACTGTCTCTTTTGTCTGTATGCCTGTGTGTGTGTTTTTAGCAACATGGCTTTCTTCTTTTCCTGTCTTCTTTCTCTGAAGACTTTTCTTTCTTCTTCATTCCTATATTTGTTGTCTGTATTCCTTTTGGTCTCTATGAAGGTAGTGCTTGATCCTCTGGCCATTCACCATAAACGTCTCCCCATCCCGGGTCAACAATTCCACTATTCCTGGAGGATTTAACATTTTCTTAATAACAAACGACCCCAACCACTGATACTTGAGTTTTTCGGGAAAGAGTTTAAGACGCGAGTTAAAAAAAGAACTTGTTCACCATGTAAAAACTCTCTTTTCTTTATCATTCGATCATGCCATCTCTTGGTTCGTTCCTTGTAAATCCGGGAATTCTCATAGGCTTCATCTCGGAACTCCTCCATCTCATTCAAATGCAAATGACCTCTTCTCACCCGCGCTTGGAAGTCAAAATTTAACTTTTTCACAGCCCAAAACGCCTTGTGCTCTAATTCCACGGGCAAGTGGCATGATTTCCCGAGTACAAACTGATAAGGCGATGTGCCCAATGGTGTCATGTATGCAGTCTGATATGCCCATAATGCATCATCTAACTTCATAGCCCAATCATTGCGATTTATACTCACTGTCTTTTCTAAGATCTGCTTAATCTCGCGATTGGCTACCTTTGCTTGCCCGTTTGCTTGGGGATGATATGCTAGTGCCACCTTATGCTTAACCCCGTACTTTACGAGTAGAGTGCTCATCACGTTATTCACAAAGTGTGACCCCCCATCGCTAATCAAAGCTCTCGGGGTTCCAAACCGAGTGAATATATTTGTCTTTAAGAATTTCAGCACTACTCGCGCATCATTTGTTTGTGCCGGAATCGCCTCAACCCATCGAGATACTTACTCCACTACAACTAGAATGTACTGATAACCCGAAGATGATGGAAAGGGACCCATAAAGTCAATCCCCCACACATCAAAGAGCTCGACCTCCATCACATTGGTCATGGGCATCTCATGTCATCTCGAAATGTTCCCCATCCGCTGGCATCTATCACACTGCTGCACATATAAATAGCAATCAAGACAAAGTAGGCCAGTATAACCCACTCTGCAATACCTTTGCCGCAGTGCGTGTCGGACTGAAGTGTCCCCCAGAAGGTGAAGAATGGCACTGTTGTAGAACTCCCTCCCACTCTTCTAGAGGCACACATCGTCAGATGATAGTGTGTGCGCACCTCTTAGAGAGCAAGAGGTTGTCCCACATGTAGAACTTAACATCATGGAGGAACTTCTTCTTTTGATAGGAAGATAAATCCGGAGGCAAGACTCCCGCTACCAGATAATTCACAAAATCTGCATGCCATGGGAATTTAGCCTCTAACATTAAGAGATGTTCATCAGGGAACTCCTCCTTGATTACATTTGTGCCCTCTTTCTCATCCTTATTGTACTCCAACCTGGACAAGTGGTCTGCCATCACATTCTCATAACCCCTCCTATCTCGGATTTCCACATCAAACTCCTGCAACAAAAGGATCCACCGAATAAGTCTCGGTTTGGCATCCTTCTTGTCGAATAAATATTTGATTGCCACATGGTCTGTGTGGACTGTCGTCTTAGTTCCAATCAAGTATGATCGGAACTTATCAAATGCAAAAACGATTGCCAGCATTTCCTTCTCAGTGGTGGTATTGTTTTGTTGGGCATTGTCTAATGTTCTGCTCGCATAGTAGATGGCTCTGAACAACTTGTCCCTTTTCTGATCCAGAGCCCTAACTGCAAAGTCACTGGCATCGCACATCAGCTCAAAGGGCTGACTCCAATCCGGAACTACAAGAATTGGTGCTGTCACCAAAGCCTTCTTCAGAATCTCAAATGCCTGCAAACAATCATCGGAAAAATTGAAAGCAGTATCTTTTCCTAATAACTAACTCAAAGGTTTAGTGATTTTAGAAAAGTCACGAATGAACCTTCTGTAGAATCCGGTGTGCCCCAAGAAGCTTCTAATGGCTTTTATTTGTTGGAGGTGGGAGTTTCTTAATTGCAACAATCTTCGCTTTGTCCACCTCTAAACCTGCAGAAGAAACCCGGTGGCATTGTCCTAATACAATGCCATCTCGTGCCATAAAATAACACTTCTCCCAATTCAAAACAAGGTTAGTTTCCTCGCAACTCTGCAACACTAGAGAAAGATTATCCAAGCAATGATCAAAAGAATCTCCAAAACTAGAAAAATCATCCATGAATACCTCCATTATTTTCTCAATAAAATCATGAAATATAGCCATCATACATTGCTGAAAAGTCGGGGGTGCATCACATAGTCCGAATGGCATTCTGCAAAATGCAAACGTACCATAGGGACATTAAAATATCGTCTTCTCTTGGTCTTACGGTGCAATCATGATCTGGTTGTACCCGGAATAACCATCGAGAAAACAATAATAATCAAATCCCGCCAAGCGATCTAACATCATGTCAATAAAGGGGAGGGGAAAGTGATCTTTACGAGTGGCATCATTCAACTTCCTATAATCAATGCATATACGCCACCCAGTAACTATCCTAGTCGCAATAAGTTCATCATTCTCGTTTCTAACTACAGTCATCCCTCCTTTCTTTGGTACCACTTGTATCGCACTCACCCAAGAACTATCAGAAATCGCATACACAATTCCAACATCTAACCATTTTAAAACCTCTTTTATAACGACCTCTTGCATTATAGGGTTCAATCTTCTTTGATTCTGCACTGAAGGTTTATAGACATCTTCCATTCTAATTTTATGCATTACAATCGATGGACTTATGCCTTTTAAATCAGAAATCGACCAACATATCACAGAGTTATGTTTTCTCAATACCCTAAGCAATTTGTCAAGCTGAGCTGAAGTTAAAAGGGATGATACGATTATCGGATTAGTGTTATTTGCTCCAAGGAATGCGTATTTGAGATGCTCGGGTAATGGCTTGAGTTCTAGGTTCGAAACGGGCTCTTCAGGTTCACGTACGGGTTGCCCGTGCTCAGATGCACGGGCCGTGCATTCTTCAGTGGTTGCGTCATTCTCTTCGGCCTCACGCACGACCTGCCCGTGCTCCGACGCACGGGCCGTGCAGTCTTCAGGTGTTTCATCCTTCGCTTCGGCCTCACGCACGACATGCCCGTGCTCAGGCGCACAGGCCGTGCGGTCTTCAGGATTTTTGTCTGTTGCTTCAGCCATGCGCACGACCAGGGCATGCTCTGGAGCACGGGTCGTGTGCCCCTGCAGAACTGACTCCCGCACATTTTTCTTCGTGTGCGCACCTCTTGCGCTTCTCGGTAGCTCCTGCATATTATCTAAAGCACAAACACAGTCATACAAGTCTTGATTATCGAAATCAATCATCATATTTAACGTCGAACACGAATGTGTCAAACCAAACTCTAAATCATCCTTAGACAATGTATGATCTGCGTATTCATCAATGCAAGACTCAACTACGTCTATGAAACTACAATTCTCAACACCATTATGAAATTGTAGTGCCTTATAGATAGAAAATAAAACATGCTCATCATTAACCCGTAATGTGAGTTCTCCCTTTTGTACATCTATCATGGCCTTCCTGGTAGCCAGGAATGGACGCCCAAGTATCAATGGGACGTCTTTGTCCTCCTCCATAACCAGCACCAAAAAATCCACAGGGAATATGAATTTATCGACTTTAACAAGCACATCCTCGATGATTCTCTCCGGATAAGTGAGTGATCCATCCGCAAGTTGTAAGGTGACCGTAGACGGCTTCACCTCTCCCAATCCAAGTTGCCTGAAAATGGACAAGGGCATCAATTTAATACTTGCTTCTAAATCACAAAGTGCTTTATTAAAGAAAACATCACCAATAGCACAAGGGATAGTGAAACTCCCTGGATCTTTCAGTTTCTTTGGTTGTTTCCTCTGGATTATTGCACTGCACTCCTCTGTCAGATTGACTGTCTCGAAACCAGTCATCTTTCTTTTCTTCGACATAACATCCTTCAAAAATTTAGCGTAATTGGGCATCTGCTCCAAAGCGTCTGCAAAAGGTATGTTAATATGCAGTTTCTTAAATATATCCAAGAATTTTGCAAATTGTGAATCTAACTTTTTCTTTTGAAATCGTTGGGGAAAAGGAAGGGGAATAGTAAGTTTAGAAAGATCAGGGTTAGAGGAAGATTTAAGCTTCTCATCCCCTTTCTGTTCAGTAATATGGTCCTCAACTCCTTCCTCGGCCTCAACATCGCCATTTGCTTCAGTTTTTGTGTCTCCCGAACCAACCGGCGCAGTTCCTTTGGGACGCACGACCTGGCCGTGCAATGGCACACGGGCCGTGCTCCCCTACGTCTGTTCAGTATTTTCCGGTATGTTTATCCCCTCGTATTCCATTCCACTCCTCAGATGAATGGCTTTACACTGCTCCTTTGGATTAACCTCAGTGTTGATTGGAAATTGGCTTTTCTGATGCTGCCCACCAACGATCATAGATAATTGGCCAATTTGGGTTTCAAGATTTTTCATTTGGGACCCCATAGTGTTGGCCAATTGTGTGACATGACTTTCGATTTTATCCAGCTTCGCCTTATCCTTATTGAATCGGTTCCTCGTCTCATTCATAAACAAGGTGAAAATATCCTCCATAGATGGCTTAGCCTCAGCATTTATGACACCGTTTGTCACGTTAAACCCCGGTGGTGGTTGCATCACATTCTTCGTATTTGCGTAGGAGAAGTTTTCGTGATTCCTCAAACCCGGGTGGTAATGAGTAGGAGTCTGATTGTTCCGATAATTGTTGAAATTCCGATTGTTGACATAATTTGCTTCCTCCATGGGATCTAGAGGAACTCCCCTATTACTTGCACCTGTGTTTCCTTCAGTCCATTTCGTCAATACACTCAACTGATTTGTCAATGCAGTCATCTGAGCCGTCAATGCCTTGATTGGGTCCGAATTAGAGACTTCGGCTACCCTTTTCACATTAGTTCTCTCGGAGGGCCACTGATAGCTACTCATTGCCATATCTTCAAGCAAGTTGAATGCATCCTCTGGAAATCTTGCGAGTAAAGTGCCTCCTGCTACGGCATCTACAAACGACCTAATCTGTCCCATCAACCCGTTGTAAAGAAGCAGAGTTGCTGATCCTCTAGAAATCCGTGTTGCGGGCACCTCCTCAATAAATCCCAGAATCTCTCCCAGGCTTCATACAGTGGATCAGAATCAAACTGCCTAAACTGTGTGATCTCACTTTTGAGCTGTAGTGTCTTACTTGGTGGGAAGTATTTAAACAAGAATTTCTGACTCAGCTCGTCCCAAGTATTCACACTCCCCTGAGTTAGTGTGTCTAGCCAGTTTCTAGCCTTATCCCCTAAAGAGAAAGGAAATAGGCGCAAAGGTATAGCATCATCAGTCACCCCATTCATCTTGATTGTGTTGCAAATCTGCATGAAGTTCGCAAGATGAGAATTGGGATCCTCAGACGGAAAACCCCCAAACTGATTATGCTGCACCATCGAGATCAGTGCTGGCTTCAGCTCAAAATTAGTCGCATTAATTGGGACATTGGCAATTCCACCATAATTGCGATTTGTCTATGGGCGAAAGTAATCACGAATCGTTTGCTGCTGGACTGCCGGAACCTCTAGTACTGGTAACTCATTGTTGACCCTGTGTGGCCCTGTTGTTACCTCTGTTGTCGACTCCGTTATTGTCTCTGTTGTTATCTTCCACGTCCTCAATAGCCTGTTCTTGCTGTCTTTCTGCCCGTTTAGTAGCCGCACTAATTCGCCTAGCAAAAGCCTCAACCTCCGGTATGAACAGTGCTAATTTTCCTTGTTTCGAGCGAGTGTTCATGCACTACCTGAACCAACTAAAGAAAACAAGTCAAACACAGTTGGAGTAAAATTAAACAACAAATAAAAAAGAAAGACAAATGTCTAAATTAAAAATAATTCTATTAATTGCAATATTAGTTCTAAAAATTTAATTAGTCCCCAGCAACGGCGCCAAAAACTTGTTCGCCTTATTTTTAGCTTCACCGCAAGTGTACGGTGCAGTTTATAGAATAGGGTAAGCAAGGTCGAATCCACAGGGACTAATAAATTATTGTACTATGTACTGGGATTGTAATAGCCTTATTTTTATCCAGACGATCGAAATTGATTGAATTGGTTTTATAAACCTAAGACAAGAATTTATCCTAAAAAGACAAAGTAAAGCGTTGATTGAAAGATCAAGTAAATGAATGGATTCCTGGGTTATGGTTTCAGTTAATATCCCCTTTTATTATCAGATTAATCATAACCAAAGTTATTATTGTTCTTCCCTATAAGACAACTACAAAAGTATTTTACCCTCTCTCTCGAGATGTATGTAAAAACATTGATTGGAATATCTATGCTAGCATCTCTACTCAACATGAGATATCCAACTCCCAAAAGCACAAAAGATTAAATATCCTCACAAATATTCACAACTTCTCAATCTTGCAAATATTCATGTCAAGTACTCACAGATCTAGTATTGAAACTCATCTCTCGAATTATGAATCAATACATCAAAGCAAGTTAAACCAAACGCGTTTTGATAAAACAAGAATTAAAACAAAGTACTCGAATAGGGTTGGAAAACAATAACTTCAATTGCAATTAATCATCCAAGAAAAGTATCCATTAACCTAATCCCAAACCCGGGAATCACAAGATGTTTAGCCAGACAAAGAAAATAAATAATCCATAGACAAATTATTCAAGTTCATATCTAACTAATCAAAAGTAAATGATACGATGGAATGAGTAAACTCAGGGATGTTGATGATCTCTCGATCTATCTTCAATCCTCAAGCGTGTGGTTGCGACCTCGATCAATCTCTCCAATCCTTCGGTAGAAGGTTGCTCTTTTCTCTGCTTTCTAGGGCAAAAGTCAGTGTGTCCTCGTTTGTGACCGCCTCGTCTCTATTTGTACTCTAGTTGGGTCAAAACCTAGTTGAGAATCTGTGAAACTCTATTTTCCCAAACAGATGCACGGGTCGTGCGCCTAGCGCATGCCTAGCCCGTGCGGGGTCCCATAGGAACTTTTCTTTTCACTGAAGGCGCACGGGTCCTGCGCTCCATGCACGACCAGCGCATGTGTTATGCCGTGGGCTGAGTCTCAATTCTGGGTGGCGCACGGGTCAAGTTATGGATGCACGCCCTGCCCGTGCGCACCTGCTGGAACTTTTAATTGTTCGTTTCCTTCCGTTTCTCGCCCAGTTTGTCTGACTTCTTCTCAATTTAACTCCAAACATCGTACATTACTTCAAGTGTTGGCGGTCCTTTACTGCAATGCTCCGAATTGTTGCAAAATGCTACTAATATCATTCAATTCCTACAAAACGAGCAAAGCATAATACCTTTTCCACAAAACAGAAATAAAACTCTTTTTACTCAAGTAATGCATGCATAGCAACTAATTCTAACTACAATTAAGCCCAAAATACATGCAAAACACATATCAATCAGTAGTCTTCCACATCTACGGGAATTTCAACTGGTTCCTCCAAAGGTTCCTCCTCTACTTGTGCAGTTGCAACAACATGGGCTTCTACGAGTCTAGGGATAGCTTCAAATAGATCAACTGCTCGTCCCCACAGATTTAACGCACGACCTCTGATAATTCCTAATTCTATATCACGATCCATTTGCGCCGCTGCCAACTAGAATAATGATGTTTCTAATTGTTGTTCTCTTTCATGCAGGGTGCCTTGAATTGTTGCCAATTGAGCTTCAAGATTAATAATGTGTGTAGGTCCCAAGGGGTGTGAGTGTAAGGTTTAGAAGGGGAGGGGGGGTTGAATAAATCTTACCAACTTTTCGATTTAGTCCTTTTAAATATTTAGAGTTAATACTTCACAGTTGAGTCCTTGATGGACAGCTAAGTTAGTTAATCAGCAGAGTTAGTTACTCAACTGACTCGACTGAGTTGTTGATAAAATAACTCAGCTATTTTGACTAAAGACTTAACTCGACTGTGATTTGTTTTCAGCGGAAGACTTTACACCCTTTAATTTGGTTTAGTACTTAGAGATTATCAAGTGGATGGCAAATTTATCAGTAGATTTAAATAAATAAGATGCAGGAATTAAAGTGCTGAAATATAAATGACACGATAAGTTTTTATAGAGGTTCGAAGATGGAGTAATTCTTCTACTCCTCTCTTCTCCAACTCCTGGAGGAATCCACTAGGTATTGATCGTATACAAAGTGGTAGCGGTCCGGATACAAGTCTTGATCACACGGTGACTTGATCCTTTGGGACTCGATCCGGAGATGCCTTGGTCACGCATCGGCTTCTCGTGCGACTCGGCTTCTTCACAGGCAGCTGCCTTGCTACTACAGCCCACTTGCTCAAGCTCTTTAGATTTGATCACGAAGCCCTCCAAAAACTTGAGACTGGTTCGACCTTGAACCTTCCTACAATCATCCGTGGAATGTAGACCCCTTGATTCTTCAACAATTTCCTCTTCAACTGATTGAAGTTATCTTTCCTTCACAGGTGAGTGCTGGAATGATTTTCTTCGTAATGTAGGCTTGGGGATTAATCTTGAATGATTTGAGAATATCTTAGGTTACAATTCAAATGTTTGCTTGAATGCTCGTGGTTCAGGTTATCCTCTCTCAGAGTCATTCCTCAGCCTTTTATAGTGATCTTTCAAAAATCTGCCCGTTGAAGAGATAGGCTTATTTTTGAAAGTCACTTGTGGTCGTTGGCTTGTCTTGTTGCAGTCCTTGGAATTGCCACTTCCTCGTATGAATTGTTCTTCAGCTTTTCTGAGTTCTAACATGGTGCAGTTCTTCCCATTGGTTTATTTCTTTTGCATGCTTCTGGGACTTAGCACTTCGAGAAAGATAGTATGGAGGTATTACTTGTTTAAGTAATTCCCTTGATTTCTGTGCAACGGATCTCTTCCGATTATCTCGACTTGACTGCATTTCCTTGCTTTCCCCAGGTGACTTAGAGTCAGCTTCCAATCATTGGATGACTCTTCTGTCACTTTAACTTGAGACTTGGCTATCTTGAGTTGACTTGAGTTATACTCCACTCAGCTGCATCTCAGTTGCTCCTTCTGTCGAGTCCCCGTCTTCTCTTCTTTGCCATACTCACCTTGTCTTGCAATGAGTCTTCCTTCTAGTCTTGATTGTCTTCTTGCATGTTTAGGCATAGTTGACTTAACTCACTTGACCAGCCCTATTTATTCCGGTCGGTTTACAACGAAAATGGGGTGCCAACTTCCTATTCTAAGTTTTACATGGCATTCATCAAAATCTAAACAATAAATTTCCCAACAATTTCCCCCTTTTTGATGATGCCAAAACTTAAAACATTCAAAATGTAAATAGCAAAGATACATACAAATAGTGCATTCACAGAGAATGTATGCGTAGAATCAATTCTTTTATTGATAATAACATTCTTGTCCTTTACCTGTTGTTTACAAAGTGTATCGAGCAACCATCTATGTCTACGCAAAAATAGAGAATTTCTGATTTATTACAGAAGACTTACATAAAATGTATTTACATGGTAAAATACATGAAGGGGTGGACAACTACACTTCATCTCCTTCGCTTCCTCCTTCTTTCTTTTTCTTGAGATCTGTCATCTTCTCGGTCTTCTTTTTGCTTTCTCATCTTGTTTGCTTTCTTCTTTTTTCATACGCCTTCCGGCAGCGACTTCATCTCTTCTTATTCTCTCTTGTCTCTCCTCCCATAGCTGAGTGAGTTTGTCTTTTATTTTCTTCTTGATTCTTTTAACATACTCGGCATTGTTCTTAGCCACTTGCAAATTGGCTACTTCGTCAAAAAACCCAGTAGATCCCTCCTTCTTGCCGGATCTATGTACTCAATGTTTTTGGGCGAGAGGTCAGGTCGAAACCTCTTCCTCCACCACTCGCTTCTTCCTCTACCTCTTCCTCAGGCGTGTATTGTCTTTGGGGCCTTCTTTTTCCCAAATTTGAGTAACTAGCGGAGTGATCGCCAGAGTGTTGTCGGTAGTTTGCTTCTGTCGGCTTCTTCACATAGTGTGAGACCCTTTTCCAAGACAAGTCCGGCTTGAGCCATGGACATGTTTGTGAAGTATCCTTGAGATGCGGCGTTTTAAATTCATCAGCGATCTTGGCTCGATTCCGCATCCGAGATGGCATAAGTGTCTTTGTCTACTGGAATGCCTCCATGTTGTTTCAAAATATCCATAACTCGGGCATTCATCCTTCCTCCACTTCCTCCATCCCGCTTCAATTGTCTTTCTCTTGTCGGCCCATAGGTGCTTGAGTGTTGGAGTGGCAGAGTCATGGGAGTTTCTTTGATAATATCAATTGTGTGACAAGACCTTGTTGGGGGGTTTGTGCAATTATCAAGGTCACATCTCTCGATCCTTCCCCTCAACAGCTTCCCTTTCTTTTCTCTTGAAACTTTCTTAGTTGTCTTTCCCTTCACAGCTGCTCCCTCCTTCTCAACGTCAGATCCCTTCAGCGCATTTAGGTGTTCCTCTGCCCCCTTTTTGGCATCATCAAAGGAGAGAGGAACCTGGAAACAAACTAGCAAGTGAAGTCGAAGTCTGGCGATAGTCAAGTTCGCTTCGATTCGCTGCGGAGTATGCGGCGCGAAACTCGGAGCGAGTAGCGTTGGATTCATTTGTAATTAACTTCATCTCACCATGAGAAGGCTGAATTTTCGATCCATGTTTTCTTCCATACGCAGGAGCTCATTCTTATTTTGCTCACGCAGTAATGCCTTTATCTCAAGAAGTGTGAGATTCATGCATGTGCTCAATGTGTTCTCTCAATTTTGTCTTTGCATCGGCATTCTCATTTCGCCATACCAACACCTTGTTGAACAATGTTCGAAATATCTAGCTTGTTCTACGCGCATTGTTTCTTTGTTGTTGCCACTACTCCCCGATTCTCGACTATTATGCCTCTCAAGTCGCCAGATAAGGTTGGCATCTCTGTTATCAATCTCATGTCCATCGAGGCTCGATGCCTCTCCATCCGTTCAATTTCAGCAAATAATGCTTTGAACACCTCCCGAACGAGTTGTTCCTCTTTGCGGTGACGGCCAAAAGCGTCAAAATCACGGTCATTTGGAACGATGGTATCGATGGAATGACAGGATCAGTCTGTGGGAAGCATGCGAGATCTCTCTCGACTCTTCAGGGAGGTCGGGTACCTCCGGAGAGAGGGAAATGATTCTACAAAGGGATCATCACGAGCAACTAAAATTTGTTCAATGATGAGTGGTGCTCGTGAAATTCCTTGTGGAGTCGAACTCTTTGCGCACTTGGGAGCTGCGCGAGTGGACTCTTTTGGTGGGGTCTGTTGTGAAGTTGACCCGACTTGCGAGCCTCATTGTCTCAACGGCTTCGTTGGTCTCGGTGGTTTTCCACGTGAGTTGGTGGTCCTCGGCCTTATATCGGAGGCGTCATCGGACGATGATGAGATTTCCATGGGTGGCTCATCAAAGTTGAAAGTTTTACGAGTAGACTTGAGGTCGACTTACTCGTGGTTGGAACATCCTCGGTGAGTCTTTTGGATCGTCACGGGGATGACTCAACTTCATCGTCTTCTTCCGATCCGAAAGGTTACATCGGGATTATCCTGGGAATCGTGAAGCGCACTTATCTCCTTTTTTGATGGATCAATGATAGCAGGAGGGATGTTCGACTTGCCTTCTTTACCCGGAAGTCTCAACCTCCCGTTGTCTTCTTCATTACCTCCTGCAGTCTCAATGCGGCGAGGCTGGACATCCCTTTCGCAGTGTCAATTTGTCTTAGGGTCTTGTTGTGGCATCCATTGGAGTCTCAACTCCATGGATTGCACTTTAAATCGCCAGTGTTAACTCCCGGGGTTGTTCCTTCCGTGCCTCGATCGCATCGCAGCGTCATTAGCCTTCGTGAGCGGTTGGCACTAAAAGCGAGGCAGTCTCAATCTGTCTGCGAGCCTCGTCGATGACACCTTGTTGTGTACTTTGTGTTTGTTCCTTCTCCACTTCGCCTTCTAAATTCATTGTGGAGTTAGCGCAACATCCTCCAACCTTGCTGCGGTGGAGGAGTTTCCCCCGGTGGCACACCGGTGAGTGACTTGGATTGGGGTCACTCGTCTCGGACTCCCGGCTGTTCCCATTGAGTATTCGGTAGTTGGGGCAGGTGGTAAGACACCTTCATTAGGGGTTGGCTCGATGGGGTCCCCACTATCCCGGTTCATCACCGATTCTTTTAGTTTCTTCTTCCGAGTGAGTGGGGAAGTGGTGGCAGCAACAACGGTGGCAATATGTTGCACCACTCCCATTGGGTCTATCTCCATTTGTGTTTTGGAGGACTCTCGGTCCTTCCATCATTCTTTGCTCATGAAGGATTCGGATTCTTCCATTGCTTGTTGCATTTGCAACTCTTACGTGGCGACAACGAGTGCAGATCCTCATCACTTGCCGATAGGGCGTCAAAGTGAGGATGTGTATGTTCGTGGTGCGGTGATAGGGCGGATCTTTGGCCGTCTCACGTGCTCTGCGTCTCGGCCGCTTTAGCCCATTCATTTTCTTTTCGAATTTCCAAGTATATTTATGCAATTATCCTCGTCAAGGGCTTGGAGCATCTTTGTGTCCACTTCAAGAAATCGAAGAGTTCTTCTTCCTCGGCAATGAACTCGGATATTGAAAGCGCACTCTGGATAGGCTCGAACTTCCATTTTCTCCACTCGCATTGAGACGATTTTGGATGTCCGGATACAATGGAGAGTGCATGATTAAATCGTCTTCATCATCTCTTCTTGGCCCTCATTTCAGGTATTGAAGGTAGAAGACTTTGCTGCTCGACACCTTGGCAGCCTCTATTACTGGTGGAGAAACAACCCACAAGCAGGGGTGACTCGGTTGTCTCGGCCATTCTTTGTTCCTGCATTCGACTACACAGTGGGTCATCGAGTTGCCTCGCTGATCGGCCTCAGCAGACTTGGGCGTTTCATCAATCACATCTGGGGACTCTACTTCTCCGGCTAGTCTCGGGTATCTTTTTCGGTGAGTGACAGACTCGGCCGGCTTCTCAAGCTCGGAACGCTTGAATATTCTTCTCCTTATTCTTGTTTGAACCGGAGGGATTTACGGTTCGACAAGGTTTCTTCAGTCTTGGGCGGGGGGGGTCTGTTGTTGTTTTCTTCGAGGAGTTGGCCGTCTTGGCTTATCGGTTCTCCTCTTCTTAATGACCAGGAGAAGGTATTTGGGATTCTTTCTCTGTTGCGGTCAGTAGGGGGAGACACACGGCTGCGGGGGGGTGACTCGGCGGGCAGGAGCGAGGAGCGATTTGTTTTTCTTTCTTTGCAGGGGCGATTCTCTTAGCAGTGCGGCAGCCTTCTTCTTTTGGTGGAGAGGAGACGGTTGTATCTTCAGTGGTGGTGATTCCCCCTCACTCGATCGGCCGCTTAGCGTAGGCTCTCTTCTCGTGCGCCGAGAGGTTTGATCTCGAACATCCTCTTGTTTACATGGAACGCCTTTCCATGTCGAAGAGGGACTCCTTTTACCTCCATCACCCGGCCAATCACTGGACCGTATCCCGGGGATCCTCCAAATGCTCCATTCTCCTTGAAGGATTTGTTCCTACATTCTCCGCGAGTCTGCGTGTAGACAAACTCAGCCAGTTCACTTTCTTTTCTTCAATGATCGCAGCCATTACGATCAATTTCGCTTTGGACAAATGGTCAAAGCGCCAAATTTGATGTCTATGCATTTGGCAACGATGTCCAACAATTTGTGGTAGTCCTCCTTCAACTGACCTCTTGTTAGTTTGTGTAGACTATCTTTTCAAAGATAGTCGGTCTTGGCTACTTCCTTCCAAGCGACAACCAAGTCAACATCACTTCATTGATTTACGGTGCTCCTTCCGCCGGTAATGAGCGGTGTTACGCCAAATCCTTGGCGGTGATGATGAACTCCTTCCCGTGAGCGAGAGGATTTGATCCCCTCATCGTGAATCTCGGCATTCACGTAGAAGCGTGCGACCTCTTCCACATAGGTCATCGGAAAGTCCATCGTCGAGAAATGGTTTTAGCCAGTCGTTTCGAGTTTTTAGCGATCTTCTTTATGAGGCGTCATCGGACCCCTGTTTGACCATACCCTCGAAATCCACAATAGACCCGATGTGGATTTGCTTTCCTAGCTTGACAAAATAATGAGTGTATGCCATTTTTCAGTATTTCACCGAATGAAACTTAGAAAGTGATTTGAAGATTGATAGGGTTTTTGAGAGAGTTTTTTTTTTTGCCTTTGCTTCTGAGAGAGAGAAGTGAACAGTTTTTGGTAATGTGTGAGAGAAACGGACGAAAATGGTTTAAGTATGGTTCCTGAAAGGATGTGCGGGTGGTTTTTGAAATGTAATCGAAATCAACGGCTTAGATTTTTTGCACGCCGATTAGCATTTAATGTCTCGTATTTAATGCGGCAAACATTTATATCCAATCATAAGCTTGGTGTGCGGCTTTTGCAGACACGTCATATCTTGACGTCATTCTTATAAACATTCCCGCTTAGTAAAAACGCGTTTTTGTCCCTTTGCTCATAAATGACTCGGCTTATCCCTTAGCCGATTTAACTCTTCTTCTCACGAGTTCTCCTAGTGACTCATTTGTCGACTAACTCGATGTTGTCTTTCGATATGGTGATTCACTTAGGCTGATTTGAGAGTTCAACTCTTTTTCCCTTTTCGTGTTTCATTTCTTTTCTTTGAGTCTTCTGAGTGTCAGCTCATCTCAATTAACCCTAACTCATGCTTGAGTTCTTCAAATATTGACTCGCATAATGGTTTTGTGAATATGTCGCCAACCGTTTATCAATTGAAATATATTCCAAGGTGATGTCCTTCTTTTCAACATGATCTCTTATGAAGTGATACCGACATCGATATGCTTTGTTCTTGAGTGCAATACAGGATTTTGAGTGATTACAATTTCACTTGTGTTATCACACATGATTGGAATTTCCTTTTCTTCAACTTCATAGTCTCTCATTCTTTGTCTCATCCATAGGACTTGGGTAAAGCAGTGCCCCATGACTATGTATTCCCCAAAATTGTAGAGGTGACTATTGAATTTTGCTTTTTGCTAAAACAGAAATTGCTTTGTTTCCAAGCATTTGACATGTGCCGAGGTACTCTTCTGTCAACTCTACATCCAAAGATAGTCGAGTCCGAATAGCCAATTAGCTTGAATCCACCTTCCTTTGGATACCATAAGCCAACTTCTTGGCTTCCTTTCAAATATCTCAAGATTCTCTCTTGGTCTGCAGTCATGTGGCTTTCTTTTGGAGCAGATTGAAATCTTGCACATACACCTACAAAGCAAAGGTGATGTCCGGCCTGCTTTGTGAGATAAAGCAATGATCCAATAAGTGCTCTGTATCTTGTTTGATCTACAGGCTTGCCATCCGTGCATCCATATCCATTTTGGTGATGTATTCATTGGTATTTTCGCAGAAGACTTCTCTTCCATACCAAATTTCTTCATTAAATCTCTGGTGTATTTTGTCTGACTTATGAAGGTTCCATCCTTCAGCTGTTTTACATGGAGTCCAAGGAAGAATGTTAGCTCTCCCATCATGCTCATTTCGAATTTGCTTTGCATGAGGTTTGAAAATTTATCACAAAGCTCTTTGTTTGTGGATCCAAAAATAATGTCATCCACATATATTTGAACAAGCAATATACTCTTCGCATCTTGACTTCTGAAGAGTGTTCTATCCACTTTGCCTTTTGTGAATCCATTCTCAGTCAGGAATTGTGACAAAGTATCATACCATGCTCTGGGTGCCTGTTTCAATCCATATAGAGCTTTCTTGAGTTTGTATACCTTATCTCCAAGAGTCTTCTGCTCAAATCCTGGAGGTTGTTCAACATACACTTCTTCTTCCAATAAACCATTAAGGAATGCACTCTTTACATCCATCTGATATACAATAAAATTCTTGTGAGCTGCATAGGCAAGAAACATCCTTATAGCTTCCAATCTTGCTACAGGGGCAAACGTTTCATCAAAATCTATCCCTTCTTCTTGGCAATATCCTTTGGCTACTAATCTTGCTTTGTTTCTTACCACATAACCTTCCTCGTTCATCTTGTTTCTGAACACCCATTTAGTGCCAATAACATTTTGATGGGTGGGTCTTTGAACTAATTCCCATACTTTATTTCTTTCAAACTGATTCAGCTCTTCTTGCATAGCTTGAATCCAATATGTGTCCTCCAATGCTTGTGACACATCTTTAGGCTCTATTTGTGAGATAAATCATGTGAACATAGCTTCTTGTTGAGTTCGGGATCTTGTTTTGACACCTTCTCTTATATCTCCAATTACTAGTTCTGGTGGATGGTCTCTCGGCCATCGTACATCAGGTTGGAGTAAGTTAGCTGGATTCAGTCGTCTTGCAGCTATGTTGCTTTGATCAGCTCTCTCGTCATCACTTAGTTTGTAGATTTTCCAAATTGTTTTTGAGACTCGGCTATCTCATCTTCATCCGGGTTTATAACTCAAGCTTCACCTTCAAAGATAGGGACTCTTCGCATGATTGGTTGATTCAGCTTATCGGTGACTCTTCAATATCTTCTCCATTTACATTTAGCTCATCAAACACCACATGAATGGATTCCTCTGTAACCATAGTCCTCTTATTGAGTACTCAGAGGCTTTGCTTTCATTTGAGTATCCCAAGAAGATACCTTCATCGACTTTAGCATCAAAAGCCTTCAAATTATCTTTGCCATTGTTATGGATGAAGCATTTACATCCAAATATTCTAAAATATGCAACATTTGGTTTTCTCCTGTCCAAATCTCATAGGGAGTCTTTGTCATTTTGTCTGTTTATCATGCATCTATTTTGAGTGTAGCATGTTGTGTTTATTGCTTGACCCAAAATCTTTTAGGTAGCCCCGCTTGACTAACATGGTCCTTGCACGCTTCTTTGAGAGTTCTATTCCTTGTTTCGCAACTCCATTCATTTGTGGAGTCCTTCTGCCGAGACAATTCATGACCAATACCATTTTCTATACAAAATTGAGTTATTATACCATTGACAAACTCGGTTCCTCATCGGATCTTATTTTGATAATGGTTTGGGTCTTCTCATTTTGAATCCTATTCATGTTTGTGGTAGTTTATGTAGAGTTTCTTTCTTCTTACACATGAATATTGTCCATGCATATCTTGAGTAGTCATCTACTACCACCAAGGTGTATTTCTTCCCACTTATGCTAATTTGGTTCAACTGGACCAAATAGATCCATATGTATGAGATGCAATATTCTTGTTGAAGATGGACATGTCTTTTCTTTGAATAATGATTTGATTTGTTTTCCCTTCGACATGCATCACATATACTCTCCTTCTTGTATATCGAGTGCGGAAGTCCTTCCACAAGATTGCTTGAGCAAGCTTGTTAATCGTTTTTGAAATTCGGGTGACTCGAACTTCTTGTGCCACAACCAACTTGATTCATTTGTGCTCTTTGCTAAAAGACAGTCTTTGGGTGTTGCGATTGACCAATCCACGACATACATGTTCTTTATGCGCATCCTTGCAACACAACTTCATTTGATTCAAGTATCTTGATTTGGCATATACCCATGTTAAATCCAACATTATAACCCTTGTCACGAGTTGGCGATGCTTAACAAGTTGAAGTTGAGTCCTTCAACATATGCAACATCGTGATTTTTAATCCATTTTTCTTGATGGATCCAATGCCTCTTATTTCTCCTAGAGCTTCATTTCCTCCAAATATGACTTTTGCTCCTTTGACTTCCTTGAATTTTGTGATTTTTCTTGTTTCTGTCATATGTCCGGAACAGACCACTATCCATGTACCAGGTTCCTTGGCACTCATTTGTTCCTTGAACGCAAACAAGGAAATTAAGTTTTAGGTACCCATACTTGTGCAGGTCCTGAGGGGTTAGTATTGTAAGATGATCCAACCAACCCATAGCCAAATGATTTGACTCTAGGGGGTTGCCATCTATCAGTGCCATAATCATAATTAATGTTGGCAAATTGCTAGGGATTCTAGGTTCATACAGCTGTCTCTTTTGTCTGTATGCCTGTATATGTGTGTTAGCAATTGCCTTCTTTGGGTAGTTGTGATATCTCGAGTGTAGTGCCTAGGTGCATATGTGTCTTTGATGAAAGCTCTTATACCTTTGGAATGGCCTTTTTGAGTTCTAGGCCTTTGCCATTTTGGCTTATATTCCATAGGTCTTTTTGCCGATAGTTCACATTATTCCAATCGGCTTGGCTTGGGTATTTTCTACCATTCCCTTCATATGTATTTCTTTTATAGAACTTACGGGGTTTTTGGTAGCTCTGTTTCTTCTTTTCTGAGTATTTCTGTTTGGAGTTTCTTTGAGGAACTGGTGGATTTTTTCTCATTTGTCCTCTCTCAAAGACACTCAACTCGGTTGTTTTTCCTTTTCCTTTATAACCAAGGCCAGTTTGTTTGTAATTGTGCTTTGGGATAAATGTGTGTGCACTATTTGGAGTTTTGGATTTTGAGATACTTCATTGCTAGAAGATTCTTTTTCCAAAATCACTTTTGGAGCTTGACATAGCACGGAGGAATTAAATCTAAGCCTGTCTTGTCTCCACATTCTCTTTGACTCATAATAAGATCATCCAATGATTTAGATGCCTTAGTGAATGAGGCAATCACATTTTTGAGGTCATTTTCCCTCTTTTCTATAGACTATTTCGCTTATTAGCTAAGCATTTTCGGTCTTGAAACTTTCATTCTCATCAACTATTTGACTTAGAGTACTCGGCTCCTTAGTCATTTGTGAGTTTTGGCTTTTGAGTAGTGTTTTCCTCATTTAGTAGTGTGTGTAAGGATTTAATGTGTTCAAAATCTTTCATCATTTTGCCTAATGAATCATAAAGATCGAGTGGGTGATGAAGTGTGTGTGTCATAGTCACTATCACTAGACCGAGTGTGATGAGTTAGAGTGTACCTCATCTTCTTGGTCGGGTTGGTCTTGTTCCTTGGCCATCAAACGGATCAAGGCTTCTTCTTCGAGTCACTTGAGTAGTACTTCACTACTCAATCACTTCTCTTGATTGGGTCGGAGCGAGTCTCTGCGGACCAACATTGCCTTTTTCTTTTATTGTCTTTTTTCTCAAGACCTTTCTTTCTTCTTCATTCTGTATTTGTTGACTACGGAGGATATGGGCAATCAATGGCATAGTGACCTGGTTGCCTACGAGTTCAAAGATAGATTCTCAACCTTTTGATCGACTCTTTCCATTCTTGGATTTTTAGCCCTTTGATATTCAACTTTTTGATGCTCTGTTCTCTTGGTTGGCCTATCTTCCCTTGACTTGGAGGGCCGAGTGTCTTCTCGGAGGATTCGCCCTTGCCTCTCTTGTAGTTCTTATTGAAGAACTTGTTAAACCTTTTAACCATCGGGCTATTTCCTCTTGGTCAATGACTTCTTTGACCTCGGCTCTCTTGCCATCCTTAACAATTAGAGAAATGTGTGTTTGGGTACATCTGTCTCTTCCTGGTCTTTTCTTCTCGGCTCAAATTCGTAGGCTTTGAGATGCGAGAATAGCTCATGGTTGGATGTCTTGGATAGGTCCATGGAGTGTCTCATGGCCATGACTTTCATATCCCACTCGGTTGGGAGACTTCTTAGAATCTTCATACACATTTTTCTCGTGTATATTCTTTTGAAGTGCGAGATAGCTCATTGGTAATTTACGTGAACCGAGCATCCAGTTGATCCGGGGACTCTCTGCGATCATTTTGAAATTTTCAAATTTCAGACATACGACCCACCGATAATTTATTTTCCTTGATTTGCTTTGAGCCTTCACAAATCAATGTTAGCTTGTCCGATTTCTTTAGCCGTTTTGCATATTTGACTTTATTGAACATGGCTTTGTCAAGGTTTTGTAAAGAATGTCCCGCCACATTGTCAGGTTATATCTTTTTGTCATCATTTGTCCATTCGGCTCTTGGTTTTCAACCATGTGCGGGAGCAACATCCTCTTCACCTTGGTGCAGCTCTCCTTTTGATTGTGTTCACTTTTAAAATTTGCATGGCCCATCCTCTATCACTATCCACATCTCATCATGTAATCTTTGATAAATGAGCTGCATGCGAATTTTCCAATCATCAAATTCTTCAATTGTGAACATAGGGATGTGTGTCAAATTTGCTTCCATGATAATAACTTTTAATGATAAAAAGAGTTTTGAAAAACTTAAGTACTAAAACAGACTTTGAAAAATTTGGAGATCTAGTAAGAACGGTGCGGAAGGCTCAATGAACCAACCGCTATGATACCACTTGTAGGTCCCAAGGGGTGTGAGTGTAAGGTTTAGAAAGGGGGGTTGAATACACCTTACCAACTTTTCGATTTAGTCCTTTTAAATATTCAAGAGTTAATACTTCACAATTTGAGTCATTGATGGACATGACTAAGTTAGTTAATCGCCCGAGTTAGTTACTCAGATTTCGGACTCAACCGAGCCGTTGATAGAATAAC
The DNA here is from genome assembly GCA_016081115.2 of Rehmannia glutinosa. Lineage (NCBI taxonomy): Eukaryota > Viridiplantae > Streptophyta > Magnoliopsida > Lamiales > Orobanchaceae > Rehmannia > Rehmannia glutinosa. Next base: position 158,463 of record JABTTQ020000472.1, read on the forward strand.
TCATTTGTTTTGACTAAAGACTTAACTTGTGATTTGTTTTTTTGGAAGACTTTACACCCTTTAATTTGGTTTAGTACTTAGAGATTATCAAGTGGATGGCAAATTTATCACAGATTAAATAAATAAGATGCAGGAATTAAAGTCTTTGAAATGTAAATGACACGATAAGCTTTTATAGAGGTTCGAAGATGGGGTAATTCTTCTACTCTCTCTTCTCCAACTCCTGGAGAAATCCACTAGGTATTGATCGATATCTGAGTGGTAATCCGGATACAAGTCTTGATCACACGGTGACTTGATCCTTTGGGACTCAACTGAGATGCCTTGGTCACGCGTGGCTTCTTGTACGACTCGACTTCTTCTGCGGGCATTTGCCTTGCTACTACATCCCACTTGCTCAAGCTCTTTGGATTTGATCACGAAGCCCTCCAAAAACTTGAGACTGGTTCGACCTTGAATCTTCCTACAATCCTCCGTGGAATGTAGACCCCTTGATTCTTCAACAATTTTCTCTTGAACTGATTGAAGTTATCTTTCCTTCACAGGTGAGTGTTGGATTGATTTTCTTCGTAATATAGGCTTGAGGATTAATCTTGAATGATTTGCTTGAATGTTCGTGGTTCAGGTTATCCTCTCTCAGAGTCATTCCTCAGCCTTTTATAGTGATCTTTCAAAAATCTGCCCGTTGAGGAGATAGGCTTATTTTTGAAAGTCACTTGTGGTCGTTGGCTTGTCTTGTTGCGATCCTTGGAATTGCCACTTTCTTGTATGAATTGTTCTTGACTTTTCGAGTTCGACATGGTGCGATGCTTCCCATTGGTTTATTCCTTTTGCATGCTTCTCGGGGTGAGCACTTCGAGAAAGGTAGTATGGAGGTATTACTTGTTTAAGTAATTCCCTTGATTTCGGCAACGGATCTCTTCCGATTATCTCGACTTGACTGCATTTCCTTGCTTTCCCAGGTGACTTAGAGTCGACTTCCAATCATGGATGACTCTTCGTCACTTCAACTTGAGACTTGGCTATCTTGAGTTGACTTGTGATACTCCACTCATTTTGCATCTCATTTGCTCCTTGATCGAGTCCCCCGTCTTCTCTTCTTTGCCATACTCAAATTGTCTTGCAGTGAGTCTTCCTTCTAGTCTTGATTGTCTTCTTGCATGTTTAGGCATAGTTGACTTAACTCTTGACCAGCCCTATTTATTACAGTGCAGTTTACAACGAAAATGGGGTGCCAACTTCGTATTCTAAGTTTTACATGGCATTCATCAAAATCTAAACAATAAATTTCCCAACAATGTGAGTCTCTCTATCCTGTACTATATTCTCAAGTTGGGTCGCGCGTCGTTGTTCTTGATGGAACAACTCCAAGTTATCCTCACTTTTCTGTGTATAATACTCGGCCAGGTTTTCCAGATATCTAATATGTTCAGCACATCGCGTGTGACTATTGGAGCTGTCCCCAGAATCCATACCTACACAATTAACAACTTTATTAGTCCATAAAGATAAGGTAGAAAAGAGGTGCATAACTAACCATAAGGTAAGAATCATCACTTATCTTGTTGAATAAGTCCTATTAAAAATCTTCAGAATGCAAATATCCCAATATAGTTCTTTAATCCAGGGGTCTAGTCAGGGTACCAAAATCCATAGGCGGAAAATCCTATCCTGGGTTGGCTTAGGTGTAATCCCTTACACACTCAAGCTCTGATACCACTCTAATTGTCACGCCCCAACATATGAAATATAATAAAGTAAACTATAATAATATACAATAGTCTTACAAACCATAATAACCATACAAGCCAAAATCTTCTTAAATGTTTAGTTGGAAGTTACAACACTTATTACGGCAAAAAAATTACAGCGGAAGTTTGTAGTACAATAACATAATGACAATCCTATATATTACAAGTCGTCCTCGGATGGACGTTACAAAAATATATACCAGCCACAACATGGCTCAAAAGAAAATTGTTAATTTCATTTCATATTATTCGGAAGTTCTGCATCTGCCTCGCTGTTTTGATAGTTCTTGGTTTCTGAAAGATTTTTAAATAGAAAAATAAAACGTGGGGTGAGCTAAACGAGCCCAGTGGGTTGGGAAGTGGAATGCACAGTTAAGAAGATAATTTTATTTTATGATTCCATGATGCACAAACAATAAACACACATTCCCAGTAATCACCCATTAGAACAGGAAAATAAACAACAATTTTATTTAGGTTTTTCAGGTTTAGCCATCGATTTAGTCAGTCAGTCTCGTGAATAGTAAAAGTAGGATATGTATTGATCAGACATAGATCTTTCCGTTCTGCATATAACTCCTAAATAGTATTTGGCCGAAGCCCAGTCACCTTATCCATCCAAGTTGGCTCGACGTCTCTTTAGCTATGGGCTTTTACTCAGAGATCGTCATATTAGGAATATCTTAGTTCTACGACCAATATTCGCGCGTCTAGTCTCTAGGCCCAGGAAGGAAAATAGTAATAGGCACATGGGCAGATAAACAAGAATCACAAGCAACCTGTTCGATACATTGTCTAACCAACCCACACCGTAATAGATTCATAAGTCAATATTGTTGTCAAATGATATTTATATATCCAAAGCCCGAGTCAAACAGTTACACTAGTCATAATGCAGATATAAATTCAAACTATGAATATCACTTTATGTTTTCTTTGAAAACTAAATTATAAATAAAAGGACATATATCATAAAGACGTGCAACAAAGAATGAAATTAAAAGCAAACCTATTTTTCTTTAAAGAAATAGTATTTTGCCCACCTTTACTTTGATAACCGAGTTTCCTAACCAATCCCTTACTCCGGCTTCCAATGTTCCCTACAATAAAACCCAACAATTATCATATATCATCTCTTACTATTCATTATTATTATTATTATTATTATTATTATTATTATTATTATTATTATTATTATTATTATTATTATTATTATTATTATTATTTGTAAATACTACTACTTATTTGTTTTATTCATGTATTTATTATAAGTATTTTAATATCTTTCATTCTACTAAATTCAGTTTTAATTATAGAGGAACTTTTCAAGCAGACTACCTTTCCAATGTCTTGAATTATAATGTTAAATTCTAGTAATCATTTAGTTAATCTTAAACGTCCTAACAATTTATTTTGTTAGATATACTGCATGGAAAATTACATCATTTTAATATATGAATTATCCGATATTACACCAATTTTATCAAATCAAGTCTTTCAGGTATATATATAACTTGTAACTTATTAATTTAATCAAACTGATAATTAAGTGAATTATAGCTTTTCATATGAATTTATTATTTAAATTAGGAAGTCAATATTCCAGATTCCCAGATTCATCTATAGAAAACATTATGAATTATATATATATATATATATATATATATATATATATATTATAAAGTAGACAAAAATAAATCATTTAATAAAATTTCTTAAAACAATTTTCTTATAGAAGGATTAAGGTTTCAATTTTAAATAAAACCAAGCAACCTAGTTAAGTGAAAATTTAAGAATTCAAAGGAAAGATTCAACATCTCCATCTCACAAATGTCGTGCGGTTGCCACTTAGATAAGGATATGGTGTGTTCTTGTATTTGGAAGACAAAGTGAGAAGTTGATCCTTTTATTCTCTTTCGCTATTATCTTGATTTTAAATGGATGAGTAAACAAAAGATATACTTGCAAGAAAATCCCTCTTTTACCTGGTGCAAGCCTCGGTCGAGAGAGTGAAGAAGGCGGAGGGGTGGAGTTGTTCAAAATTTTGAGCTAGTGTCACTTTTTCTTCCTAAATTTTGAACTAATATGATTCTTGAATCTCCAAGGTAGTATAAAACTGAGAGGAAGTATGAGTGTGTCTTCTTTTGATATGATGATGCAGGATGGTACGTGTGTCTTTTTTAACCAAGTGAGGTGTGGACAAGTGTTGTTTAGCTGTGGAAAGAAAAATAAAACTTATTTGATTGTTTCTAAAACTGAAAATGAGAATTGTGAGGATATAATTTAAGAGTTAAAGATTATTATGGAATCAAAAGGACTGGTCTCCAAACAGACTTGGGCATGTTGGTAATTAAATGTGTAGCCTAAGTTTTACACATAATTAATCTTTTTTAGTTTACCAATTGCCCAAATATAATTAAATAAATGATAAGTTACTTAGAAAAATCATTATAAAAATTGCACATACAAAAATTAAACATAAATTATATGGACTTGATAATAATCAAATACCTTAAAAATGACGATTCCAAGTTATCCAGATGCGGGGTCTCACAAATTCTCTCTCTTATGCTAGTAGGCTCCTTTTGATAAAATATGTCATTCAAGGGGTTGAATGTTTTTGGCTTCAAATCTTCCCTTTCCCAAATTAGTATTGATAGAATTTATAGATAAGAAAACCTCTCCTATTGCTTGGAATCACATTTGTCTTCCCACTGAAGAGGGTGGTTTGGGTGTTAGGGATGTTCATTCTTGGAACAAAGCCATTCTTTCCAAAATTCTTTGGAATACACACTCTAAGTTTGACTCTTTGTGGGTTTGGTGGGCCCATTCTTTCTATTTTAAAAACAAAACATTTTGGGAATGGAATCCTAAAAACACTGATTCTTGTCTTCTTAAAAGGATTTGCGATATTCATAATGAACTCTTTTTGAAAATGGGTGATTCTCAAGCTGTTATTTCAAATCTTTCCTATCTTACTAATTTTAAAGGTCTTAGTTCTTCCAAAATGTATGATGTTTTTAGAGATCATGTCCCTCTGTCTTTTTGACACTCTGCTATCTGGAAATTTTTTACCCCTCCCCCCAAGTTTTCCTTCTGTGTTTGGCTTGCTCTTAAAGAAAGATTGGCTACCATTAACAACTTAAATATCTTGATTTTGGACCCTAGTTGTAAGCTTTGTGCTATTTGCCCTGAAACAGTAGCTCATCTTTTCTTTTCTTGTGACATCTCTAAGTCTGTTTGGAACAAGGTTAAGGACTGACTCAAGTTTCAGCATTCTATGAGTACCATTGCTGGAGCTCTCAAATGGTCAAAAAATGAATTTGTTGGTCCTGCTGCTAAGATTTGCTGCACTATCTACCATATTTGGAAGGCAAGAAATTGCCTTGTTTCTGAAGGCACCCCCTTCTTTGTGGACTTTGTTTTAGCCAAGATTCCGAATAATGTCAATAAGGTGGTCTACTTCCAGTATCTTGTTGATTTGGTTAATTATTTAGCCCTTGGTCTGTAAGGGTTATTTACGACTTTTCAGTTTTTTACCCTTCTGTGGGTAATTTTCTTGTTTCATATGTAATTTGTAACAAACTTGTTCTAGTGGATATCCCATCTATATCCTCGCTTGATGGCCTGTCACGCCCTAGACGGGACGCGACGATGATCCACAACTTAAATACAAGTAAACCAAACAGTCTAGACAATATCAACGAAATCCCAATGGCACAGAGTCAAATAGCAGCGGAAATAAAGAACAAGTACGATTACAACTTACGATCAACAAATATCCAAATTACATCCCCGAGAATACTAAAGATAACAACTTAATAGTCAAAGGGTCCTACGCCCTTAAGTTACAGACCATAATGAAAGAGAATAAAAGAGTCCAACAGCGAATACAAGAAACAAGTCCAGCAACATCAACAATAATACATAGTAAGTCCAACAAGCGGAGTACGGGAGCTCAGTCCGTGGTCGGTTCAACATCTTCAACAAAGTCATCATCTAAAGGTTAGAAAACAGGAATGGATGAGACAAAAATCTCAGTGGATGGAGTGATCGTGTGCAAGTGTGACGATATATAATTAATGCGAGAAACAGTTGTATGAAAATGCGTGAGATATGATGCATGAATTCACACACAGTCCACAAGCGTCGTGGTAAAATATTTAAGTAATATACTTATACAGTTTAAGAAAACAATTCATGGTCACACAAGCACTATGTGATTCAGGCAAGACAGGTAGGATTGCATATGGAATGTAACACCAATCCTATGCAAGACAATTAATGGTTGCATGCGGATTTGTAGCGCCAACCAATGCAATACAAGTAGCGGTTGCGTACGGATTTGTAGCGCCAACCAAACGGGTCCGATTAACTCCGGAATCGTGTGGATCGATAAACAGCGATTCCTTTTCTTCCTTGTAACTCCCGAGCAAGATGGTCAGACTGTCACCTTATCGCTCCAGAGAGACAAAATCCACAGTGGAGCTAGCAAGGCTCGGATTTGTCATAATTATGATTATACCTCAAGTACTACGACCCGCTTCCCTTGGACAAACTCCGTCCCTCAGTTGCGGGATTAGGACGATGGGGCCGAAAGAGTGGAATAGCGCAAATGAATTGCCTGGTTCCATCCCGACGTATCCATTCCGACTATGAGCTCGACACACCAAGTTGACTCAGACAGAAAAGTAAATACAAGTTCAGGTAGTCAACCAGGCAGTCGAGTATTATTGATTCAGGGAAGCAGTTCAGGAAAATTTTTCGAAAATTACGAGTGGCAATTATGGCGTTGGTGGAGTTATTTGGATGAAGACGATTATCGGAAGGATAAGCAATCTTCGATATCTTGAAAGATTAGGTGGAACATATGTCCCGTTATAGATTTAAAATCGCAAGACGAGGAAGTCGCCTCGCGATCGGGTATTAATCGGTCAAGACAATCCGATAAGTCAAGGGATTTTGAGAAAATAAAATATTTTAATTAATAATTAGAGTCAGAGGGTCCAGGTCTGTTTTAGTAAAATAAAAATAATTTGAGTTAGGTCCTTGATAAAAAGAAAATTTACAATTAGCCCTGTTTTGTAAAAACCAATACTTTTGGGGTTAAAATTAAATAAATAAATATCCCGACCTTGAAAAATCATGAGGTCGGTTCCTAAAATCTCTAAATTGTTCAGATATTCAGATTTTTAAAGTTTTGAGGTCGAGTTTATATAAAATTCTCACATTGGCCCCAAATTTGTTAAAATTGTCATTTCAGACCTTAAGTTTAAAATAATCGAAACTCACAAACCGGAAGGGATTTTAATGTGATTCTAGTTGTAAAATGTCACTAAGGTTAGTAGGATATTGGGACAAAAACAGTTTTAAAAAGAAATAAGTATAGGTCCCTTAATTTTTGAAAATCTCATTTTTATCCCATTTTGAAATAATTGCCTTTAAGGCTTTTAGGGGTCCAATTGTTATGAAATTTGAACCTTGGGTCCAAAATATAATTAAATTATAGTTAAATTAGTCTTTCCAGGTGCATGGGATGCAAAAGTCCTGGAAATTGCATTTGGGTCTTCAAGTTTAATCTTTTACAATTTGGTCCCTCAATTTTAGTAAAATTACATTCCAAGCTCTAAACACTTGGATTTTTGGAATACTCTTAAAATATGTCATTTCCAGTCCCTTAAGAGTGAAAATTTCAAATTTTAAAATTAGGGTCTGGTACAGTTTTAAAAATTGCAAAGTAGCCCTTAAACTTCTCAAATTTTACAATCTAGTCCTTGGGCTTTTAAAGGTTGATTTTATTTATCCTAAAACTCTTAAAACTTTATTAAAATGTCCAAAAGTCATTTTTGAACCTGAGTACAGTCCAAAAATTCGAAATTTGCAGAGGGGTCCCTTAAGTTTTATTTTCTTGCAATTAAGTCCACCAACTTTCCATTTTTGCATTTTAAGTCCAAAAATTGAAATTTAATCAATTATGCTCGACTTGTCCAGGTTATAAGTCATCCAAAATATGGATTTCAAATATCATACACATGCATGTCCAATTCATACAAGAATTCATCAAATAGAACATTAAATTGTACATGCATGCACCTAAATTTCAATAAATAGCATATTTGAGCAACATTTGAGAAATTTCATAACTTGATACATAAAATTGACATGCAATACATAAAATATATATATCTCAAGTGCTCATGATCAAAACACTACATGCATTTAACAAAAGCACCTAGAAGTTGAAAGGATTTTTCCACCCACCTTAAATTTGGAAAGTTGTGAAATAAAAAGGATAATTTCACAACTTGGTTTGAGGTCACTTAGGTCAGCCCATAAGTCAAGAAATATCAAAAATTTAGAGTTAGGAAAAATGAGTGAAAAATTAAGAAGAAAAAGAAAAAGATAAGAAAATTGGAAATACTACACTTTACCTTGTGTAGTAAGTGATTTGAAACTAGTTGAAGCTTCAAATTTGGGATTTTTGGTTCACCTTTAAAATCACCTAAGGTCAGCCCCTATTTCTCATAAATGAAAAAGGGGTGTTAAAATTTGAAGAAAATAGGAAGAAGAAGAGAGAAGGGTTCTAGTGTCCAAATCTTACCTTGTAGTCCAATTTCTCTAACAATTATTCTTCAAGTCTTCTAAATTGACCACCATGCATGCATGTCTTCAAGTAGTCTTCTAAGTACCTCAAAATCAAAATTCCAAACTTAAATTAAGAAGAGAAGGTGACGAGTTGTAAGATATCAAGTTGAATTGAGGAATGAAATTTCTTACCTTAGAGATACGGGGTTCGAATTTTTTGATTTAAGTAGGAAGAATGTTTGTTTTTGTTTAGATGTTTGAAGAAAGAATGAGTGTTTGATGATATTAAGAAGATGTTCTTGAAGGTATGAAGGTATGCTTGAAGATATGAAGTACTTGTGTTTGAAGATTTGAAGATGTGAAGAAATGGTTCTTGAAGGTTTGAAGATATGAAGAATTGGTGTTTGAAGATTTGAAGATATGAAGGATTGGTGTTTGAAGATTTGAAGATATGAAGGATTCTTAGAGAGAGATTAGAGAGAAGGAGGAGAATTAGTTAGGATATTAGAATGTGATGGATGAAATTTTAACAAAGTTTTGTGTAAAAATGGCCTTTTGGCCGTCCACCTTAGGGAGAGAGGGAGAGATTTTTGTTTAATTTTGTGTCTTGACATTTGTCTCTTGCATGGAGACAAAATGGTGGTCAAAGGTATGGGCAAGGGATGGGAAGAGAAGGAATGTTGGTTAAGTGGAGAGATGTTGGGAAAAATAGTAATAAAGAATTGGTGTATAAGATAATGGTGTAATTATACACAAGATGACTACATAAGGTGTATATGTACAAGAGTTGGGTGGTATTTCTACACCAAAAACACCATCATTGCCGTCCACCTAGGGGTATAGTGGTAATTCCATTTTTTTTTGTCCCAAATTTGATGATAATAGATGAATAATATCAATCTCCAAAATAATTAGTGATTTCCTTGATCACTTATAAGTCTCATGATCACTTAATCTAAATCAAATTCTTAGTTCTATAAGGTAAAAGTCTCTAAAATAAATAGTGTCTTAAAATTCTAAGGTGACTAATAAATACACAATTAGTAATAATGATCAATCAAGTTATCATAAATGTGAAATAGAATTAATAATGATCATGATCACAGGTAATAATAAAAATGAAATTAAATGCAAATATATATTATTAATTTTTTACCCGTCAAAGTAACGCGGTAAAATAGTCGATCAAATACATAGACGTCAAAAGGATCAATTACATGCTCGGAAAATCGGGGGCTTCACATGGCCTCCCTTTCTTTAGATGGTGGATGCTTGCCTTTTTATGCATGTTCTTTGCTTAGCTCTCCCTGTTGCTTTGCTTATCTAAGTCTGCTGCTACAGTTTCTGTCAATTCCAGCTCGGTCTCAGTTTTTTTAGTCCCAAATGATGAGACCTTTTGTTAAAAATAAATAAAAATATTTTTGGTTTTGTTTTGTCTGTGGGGTTGATTTTTTTTTTGCAATTGATGGCTTGTTGTAATTGGGCTCCCCACTTCAGCGTTGTCATCCTCTCTGAATGTACCTTCTCAGACTTGTTCTTTGTCTGAAATCTATTTTGGAAACCTCTCTGGATGGCTTCTCTTGGGTGGGTTTGGATTTTGGTTGGCCTTTTTGGTTGTCGTCCATCCTCCCAAGTGTTTTTCTCTTATTTCGGTTGGTGGCTCGTTGGAACCTCTTTCCCTTGAGATTATTTGGTTTTCCCCACCTTTCTTGTTTGATCTTTTAAACTAAAGCAATCATAGGGGTTTCCTACTTAGTTTTTACGTTGCTTCCTTTTTTGTGATGGGCCTTGTTGGGTTGACCTTGCCCCCCTATTTGTCTTGATCTGGTTCTCACGAGGTATGCCTCGTCTTCAAGGTGTACATTTTCTTGTTGATCATTCGCCACCTTTATTCAAGTATTCTTTGGATAGCTAGGGTCGGGTCAGCCCTCTATCCTAGAATGCTTGTCTAAGTGGTTGATGAACCTTTTCTTGTTTTTGTTTCCTGACCCACTCCTTAAAGTCAATCCACTACTACAAAATATAGATTTGACCACAGGAACTTACATCGGTTGTTTTCGTAACCGATGTAAAAAAGAGACGGTGGCATAATTGTAAATATATTTAAGAATTCTACAACAGTTTAGTCATTAAACGATGTAAAAAAAGTTTTTTACCGCGGTTCTTTCTACTAAGCGATGTAAATCAAAAAAATTCATAGCGGTTACTTTTGTGGAATCGAGGTAGATTTTCTATCTATTTACAGCGATTACGTTTTTTATCCGTTGTAATCAATTTTTACATTGGTTGGATTTATTAAGCTTCTTTGTAGGTTAATTATACTTATAATACACAATTATCTTATTTTTGCCCTACCTCTCCCTTCCCTTGCAATAAACGTTCCTTTCTATCTCCCCTGTTCTGCACACCTTTCTCAACCATCTACCATCGATTGGAGCCAGGCTCGTCTCCACTGTATTGCCACTGGTTAGAGTCGGACTCTTCTCCCCTCAACAAAATTTTTGGTAATTTTAAACCCTAACTTCTAATTGAACCTGTGAGATAATATGATTTTATTTTTCTTCGGATATTCGAAATTGACTTGCATTTGTGGTGATGAGATGCCCATTTATTGTATGAAGTCTGGTTTGGTGTGTGGTGGTCTATTCGAGTTTCTGGGGCTGGTTCGGTGTATTTTGGTGTCTGAACTTTGGTATAATCTTTGATCAATTTTTTGGTCCTAAAATTTTTAACCCCTTTGTGTCTCTAAAATTGTAAGAATTGTCTGTGGATTTTTATGGAGTTATTGAAAGTATTGGATTCAGGTTCTATGTCTAAGTTACTTTTCCAACTTCATGCTTGCTTATGCTTCCATATGTTTTAATTAGGATATGTGATGGAACTCTGAAGTTTTTGATTTCGGTTTTTAGACTTTGTTCAGAAAAAAACATATGCAGCTTGTGTGATAGAGGTTGCAAATTCTAATATATTGTAATAAGCCTATGTGACTTAGTACACTCTTCCATAATAGAACAACTTGTGTCAATGATTACACGGACGTTAGGATCTCAGCTGGTGTACTACTAGCCCTAATGAAAAGTATATTGCATAAGGCTCTTGATGAATAGAGGTTGAAAAATGAACTCACCGTTTTCATGGATTACAGCTTGTCAATTATACATCAATTACATAAAAACCATCTTACTTATTTATGGATTATAGCCTTCATAATGACTTTGTAATCCTCTGTGTCACCAAGTGCTAACACATGGGCACAACTTATTATTGAAGATTAATATTTAATTGTGCTCAGATTTATAGTCATACCTTTGTTCTTCCTATTGTGCATATTTTAAAATAGGTAATAGATTGGGATGACAATATGTAGTCTTTCTATTCTTCTATTGTTCAAGCAAATGTATAGTTTTTTTCCATCTGATTGATGATTTTTTAGTTTTTGAATTACTGACGTGCTTCACCAATAAGTGATGGGCATAGCAACAAAAGCTCATTGTGGTTCCCCTATTAGTTTTGCAGTCTTATAAGCAGTTAGAAGTATGAAACAGATAATTGCATTAGGTAAAGATTTTAATTTTAGGAAAATTCGGTTATTTGATTATCGAAGTTGAATTTTAAGATATCATAGCTAGCACATTCTAGTACTCTTTGTTGTTGTGGTCTATTGTTGTAATTCTAATTATGTCCATCCTTTCTGTTTAAATAAAAACTCACTAAATTTATTCTCAATGATATGCAGTCATCACTGGCAACTATTGCTACTTTGTCCTAAGGACAATGTTGTGGTGTGGTTGTGTTCATTGAGATAAAAGCCTAATTCAGACATCAAAGCCATAGTACAGAGGTAAATTTTACTTTGTAACACGTTTATGTTATGCTTTGTATCATATGATTCGATCGTACATATAATTCACGTTTTTTTAAATAGTGTTACGGCCTCATGTAATTTGTTGGATGGTAAATCCAAGAGATCCAAGAGCCTTCAATGGATTTTCCCTAAAGTGAGTTGTAATTTATTAGCTTCTTCAACAATTATGTCAAATATATATAAATTTCACATTTTTGTTTTTCAAAGTGCAATATACAAAAAGGGGACTATGAGTGCGGTTATTATGTGATGCCTTTGGATGTACACCATAGTCCGAGCGGGTATTACTGATTCGTGGTAGGAGGTAATACTGAGTTTTTACTTTAACAAGTTAGATTGATTATATATTTTTATTGCTATTGGGTTAATTATATCAAATTATATGTTGCAGGTTTTTAATGATCCTGAACCACTCTCTGAAAAGATAATTAAAGAAATTCGGGTGAATTGGGCGAGATACTTTTTAGAAATTAAAAATACTACTCCATCAGGTATTTTAGATTTATTTGCATTCATTTCGGAGTGATGGGTTGTGACTAGTATTTAAGAAAACAAAAGGAGAATGACCTAGTTATCTTATGCATTGTGACTAGTATTCAGGTCTTCCAAAAGTCTTCTTTTTATTAATTGTTCTACATAATTGTATAAAAATGAAGTATTTTTTCCATTCTCTATAGAATAGAACTTAATTCAGTTTGTCGTGCCTTTTTGTTAATTTGAGTAACTATTTTTAACAGGTCAAGGATTTCTAACCGAAGAAATAAGGCGTTGCTGCAGTGTTTCACGGTGCCAAAGATTTCATGTTTTTGCAGAAGATGGTTGTGAGGAATACAATGAAACTGAGCAGTCCTCTTTTCCTAAGAATTTCCTAGTTGTAATTGTTATGATTTCATGACGTTTTTCATTAGTTGCTTTGAAAAATATGTTGATGATTTTGGAATAACAAGTTATCTTATGCATTGTGACTTATTGGTGTGGATATATTACTGGTGAGGATATGGTACTTAAATATTCAACAGGTTTTGCAAGTATTATTTTTGCGCTAGGTGGGCGTTTTGTAATTGTTGCATTCGTGTATTGTAAAATTAATAAAAAAATAAGAGAGTATACATCGGTTGTCAAAATATCCAATGTAAAATATCGAAAACATTCACATCGATTAGTGGTAAACCGATGTAGAAGGAGGTTCTTTTACATCGGTTCCTCACGAAAATGGATGTACAATATCTTCATTTAACAATGGTTTACTCTAAAAACCATCTGGTATGTTCTATTCGACATCGGTTATTTAAAACAAAGGCTGTAAAATTTGTTATAGGTGTCGCTATTGGACATCGGTTAAACCTAACCGATGTAGAAGTGAATTTTCTACATCGGTTCCTTGCGTGATGTTGAAAAGTTTGACTTTCCACATCGCCACATTCAACATCGGTTCGAAAACTGTAGAATATGTAGTAGTGATCTGTCTATAGTTTTTCTTTGTTTTTGTATTCTCCTATTGGCACTTTTTCTAGTCCTTGTTTCATAGACTTAGCCCTCTGGTTTCATGTTGCCTGGTCAATCTTCTTGCGGTTTATGGGCTTGTCCATTTTCCACTTTCTTCTTTACTGGGGTATGTCCCTTTTATTTTGTATTTTTCACATTTTTTTAATGAAATTTTCATATTTTCATAAAAAAAAAAAGGTTAGTTTAGTGCTAGCTAATAGGGTTTGCCAACTTTAAATGGTCCAAGAAGTGACTCCATAGTTAATGCCAGATGCGCCACTAGCCAGCTAATGTAACTGATTGGAATTTAGATGGAAATGGGGACAGCAACATTACTGAAACTGCACAATGCCTTAATTTCCAATTGAGTAGGTGATTTGTCCATTTTTGTTTCTACTATTCTACAAGTAAGACAAATATTATAGAAAATAAAATATTTATGTGACAATATCGATAGTTAATTGTTATTAACGGAATTATGATGATTGTGGTTTTATCAGAATAATAATTGTAAATTAGGAGATTACGGATATCGTCTATGTCCACATTAATATGATAATTAATGTTCATTTTTAGTCTAAACCCTGTTGCATGCTTCTATTTTGGAACTTTCATCAAGTAAGATTGATGTATGTATATACAGCCAACACTTAATAAAGACATGACCCTTCTCATATATCTAATCGATCATGTAGAACATTGTTCACACATGTTAGATATTTACATGTTCAATACTAATGATTACAATAAATAAATTGTCATATTAAAAATTAATGATACATGTATAATGACAACAGAAATACATTGTAATAATTTTTACTGTCAATAATGATAATTTATATATATATATATATATATATATATATATAGGGATTCGTTCAAATGAGACCAATCCCTTTAGGTTAGTCCATAAGAACACTTATGGACTCTTGATTTAAAATTTTGGATGGTGTAGATCATTTTACTTAATTTAGGCTTATAAGGGTATAATTGTACTTTTATATTTAATCAGTTTTGTTAATTGGACGGTTATTAGCTATTTTTATGGAAACATAATCCTACCTTTTGCAGTTACTCGATTTTTAGGGAGGAAAAATCATCAACTTCAAGCATTTTTTTCAAAATTGATACTTCTTTCTGCCATTTTTGTGAACAGTCGTTTTACTATATACTTAGTTTAGTGGACTTACATACTTAGTCATGTTTTATTGTATATTTAGTTCAGTGGATTTGTATACTCGGTTCAGTGGAATCGTATTCTTAGTTATATAAGTAGTTTAGTAAGTAGTTTAGTGAATTTGTATACTTAGTTCTGTGGATTTGTATACTTAGTTCAATGGAATTGTATACTTAGTTATATAAGTAATTCAGTGTAATTGTATACTTAGTTAAATGTTTCTGTATATTTAGTAATATTTTAATGTATAGTTAGTTCAATGTATTTGTATACTTAGTTAATTGTTTATGTATACTTAGTAATGTTTTAATGTATAGTTAGTTTAGTGCAATTGTATACTTTTCATTAATTGTTGCATGATTATGTTGCCATATTTGAATAATTTGCAGGTTCGAATGGGAAGTGAGAGAAAGGAAAGGTGAATCGCTTGATTCCTAATTTTTAGGAAGCGGTTACTCTATATAATTTGTTGGATTCTTATTTTACCCCCTACAATGTATATTTTTATATGAAAAGTTGTATAGATTTATTTAGATCTCGGCCATTGATTTATGTTTGGCAAAAACTCATATAGGACCGTCTTACGGTTCTCAATCCGTAAGACGGATCCTATTTGACCCGCGAATCCGGTTGACCAGGTCTGCGGGTCAACAACAGCTCCTGGCTTTTTTTTTATTTTTTTCTGTTTTTCTTCCTCAGTTAAAATAACAGTTTTTTGAGAAAAAGTATCGGTTATTTTAGATAAAGTATCATATTTTTAATATAACCCTAGATTATGATTACATTACATTGAAGGACAAATAAACATATTTGAGTTAAAGTAACACCTTTATGAGTAAAAATATATATTTTTTGAGACAAAATATCATATTTTAAGAGTAAAAATATCTGTTTTTAAAATAAAGTATTACATTTTTAATAATAAATACAAAGAAATATGAATAATAAATATGATAGAGTTAAAGTAATACTTTTATAAGTAAAAGTATTTGTTTTTTGAGATAAAGTAACATATTTTTTAATATAGTCACAAATTATGAATATATTACAATAAATATATATATAAAGAGTTTAAAGTAACACTTTTATATGTTAAAGTATCAATATTTACAGATAAAGTATCATGTTTTTAATATAGTCACAAATTAGAAATGAATGAAAGAAGGAAAAATAAAAAATAAATATGATATAGTTAAAGTAACACTTTTATAAGTAAAAGTATCTGTTTGTTGAGATAAAGTATCAGATTTCTTAATACAGTTACAAACTCGGAACAAAAAAAGAGGAAAAATAAAAAATAAATATGATATAGTTAAAGTAACACTTTTATAAATATCCATTTATTGAGATAATGTATCATGTTTTTAATAGACTTGGGTTCGATTCTTAGCCTCTTCATTTAGAGGTGTTTTTTATTTTTATTCAATTTACCAGGCGTATTTATGAATGACTTTATATACATGTTTACACTAAAATTGCACAATAAGCACTAGTGATTTAGTGGTAGAACACCACCTTAAGCATGTATAGGTCGCGGGTTCGATTTAGCGCTAGCAGTTTTTTTTTTTTAATGGCGGGCGGGTAGGGCTGTAGGCTCCGCGGGCGGGTGTGCTGTAGGATCCGTCTTATGGAATAGGATCCGTAAGACGGTTCTGCAAGAGACCTACTCTTTATGTTTTTGATGGTGTAGATTTGGTCCTATGGTCTTATCTAGGAGGATGGTCTCACAGGATCCCCTCCCTATATATATATCTATATATATATATATATAGGGAGGGGGTTATATGAGACCACCTCATAGGGTAAGTCCATAGGGACCAATCCTAGCCACATATCTAGATTTTTCAATGGTTGTGATTTTAGAGCTAAAAATTCAGATTAAATGTTGGTAATTAGAGAAATGGGTAAATTAGTCATCCTACAAAATTACCCAATATTCATGGGATTCTGTTCACATTATGATTACACAATCTATCCAAATCTCACATCAAATTAAACGTGAACAAATCTCATCTTCCTTAATCATCCTCCTTCTTCTTCAACTCACAGAAATCATTCATCCTTCTTCTTCAATGCACTATTTTGTGAAAAATGTTGCAGACAATTTGACATAGTTGCTATAGCTTGACTTCAGTTCGAAGTTTGCTTATGAAGATGTGATTTGTTGCTTGTGTAGATGTGTCATTGCGTTTTTATATACCATTAGCTACATAAGCAAGTCATAAGCAACAAATCAATACTACATAAGCAACAATCATATACTACATAAGCAACAAATATACACTACGTACGCACCACAAATCATTAGCTACATAAGCAAGTCATAGCAACAAACCCATACTACATAAGCAACAAGTCTATACTACATAAGCAACAAATATACACTACGTATGCACCACAGATACATTAACTACATAAGCAAGTCATAAGCAACAAACTCATATTACATAAGCAACAAGTCTATATTAGATAAGCAACAAATATACACTATGTATGCACCACGAATACATTAACTACATAAGCAAGTCATAAGCAACAAACACATACTACATAAGCGATAAGCATATACTACACAAGCACGAATATACACTACACATGCATCACAGATACATTAACTACATAAGCAAGTCATAAGCAACAACCCTATACTACATAAGCAATGAGAGAAATTTTTTGAAATCGAAACACTGGAGAGAGAGTATGCGTGAAGAGTGGGTGAAATCGCGTGAAAGAGGGAATGAAATCTTAGTAACTGATTCTAAAGTGCCAAATTACCACCCTACCCTTTTTAATTGATGAAACAAAAAAATAAACATAAAAAAGCCCTAAAAATTTGGACCACCCAAAATTATTGATCTATGATTAGAATGTGTCCCCATGGACTCACCCCAAATAGGAGGACCTATTTGATCCATATCCTATATATATATATATATATAGGATTTAGATCAGGTGAGTCCACATATCTTAGGTGAGTACACGAGACCAAATCTGAGTCATTGATTTAATTTTTAAACGGTTAAGAATAATCAAGTTTTACTATTATTTAATATGTAACTTAATTTAAAAAAGGGCTTATTGGTAATTTTAATTTAAATCAATTTTTGGGATGGAAATTATTTTTGGTAGTGGGCTAAATTTTAGGAACCGGTTATGGACGTGTAAATCCAAGACATTGCATATCTTTACAGTATTTGGTAAATGAAGAGTCATTTCCTCCATTCCATCGTCTTCCACACTAAGTCTCTGCAAACTGGTCTCTCTACCGTCTTCCACCATTTTTCTCTGCAAAAAAGTATCCTCTCCTCCACAATCATTCTTCGTGAAACAACCTCCAATAAAGTGAGAATTAAAAATCCCAAGTCCTAACCATACCCAACTTAACCCTCCGCGAAAAACCCCATCTCTTCAGTCGAAAAATCCCCAAATATTCGTTCGAGAATCAAACTCCGGTGAGGGCGAAAATCAGACGTTTTTCATAGAAGTTTCGTCTTGGAACTATTAGTTCGCTGAAGAACACACCAAAGTGTGTGAATTTTTTTCCGAGCCGGCAACAGTGTAGGTAGGACTACTTTTTTTGTCTTTTTATTTTCGTATTTTTTTTTATTTTTATTGCATTTTTTGTAAACAAATATGAATTTTCCGAGATGGCAACAGTGTGAATTTTTTTCCGAGCCGGCAACAGTGTAGGTAGGGCTACTTTTTTTTTTTTTTCCGAGCCGGCAACAGTATGAGGAAACAATATCGCTTACTATTTATGATAAATGTGCTTTCAATTGCCTATAAATGTGCTTATACGTACCAAAAGTATAAGGGAAAATGGTGGAAATTAGTATTTTCCTAGTTTGTCATAACTATGGGGAGATAGTTTTTAATCAGCCCAAAATTGCCTATTGTTTGTCAATAACCATGGTCACATCTTTGTTTTGGACAAGTGTTGGTTGTATGCTTTAATGAGGAAACAATATCGCTTATGTATGTTTTATAGTATGCTTATATATATCCAAGTATGTACGAAATGGTTAGGACTTTGTTGTGTTTTTAGTTTAAATTGTCTTTATTATCTGGAAAAATGGAATCTGGTAGAGTTGGTTCTTATGGAATTTTTAAATACATTTTTGTTGCTGATAACTATGCATTTCCTACCTTTTTTTCCAAGTCTGGTAGTTTTGCATGTTGATGCTTTGTACTGCTTATTTGTGTTTAGAATTATGCTTACTCACATTCTATAAAATGCTTAATTATCTTATATAGTAAGCTTATTGGTGTTCAGAATTATGCTTACTCAAATTCTATATCATGCTTACTTATCTTATATACTATGCTTAAGTCTGCTAGAGTTGGCTATTATGGGATTTTTAAATACGACAAATCCAAGATTGAATCCCTGTCAAGGATCATAAAAGATCATAAAGAACAATTGCTGAAAGATCAACAAACAGAATCCCGTTCGGTGAATAAACAAACATTGATCGAAGGATTCGTTGGGGACAAAACCCAGCTAGGCATTGTAGTGTTGCCGTCAACACAGGCCAAAAATAAGGAGCGTGGATCAAGTCAAAAGCCGACTTGAGTCGAAGGATAAAGCAATAAAGGCCGGAGAAAATGAAGAGACGTTGTGGGAAATGCGGAGAAATAGGTTCGCACAATAGCATAACGTGCGACAAGTAGTTGATGTTTTTTTTTTTGGAGTGCATGTTTGAGACTGCTTATTAAAGCATTCGATAATGTTTATTTATTCATATTTTATCGCTTATTTTTTTAGGTTTATTTTAGATTATGTACTTATTTGTTTCATATACCTAAAATTTGTTCCTTGAAACTAAAAAAAAGGCATGTGCTCGATAATAAATATTGTGACTGCCTGTTTAATTTTTTATACCTTGCACTTTGATTATTTACTAGCATATAAAATAACATGATATACATGCTTACAAAAACATTAAAATCTGTTTGCACAACATTTGAATCATGCTTAAAACACACTTGAATATTGTTATATAGTATGCGATACTTGATAAGTTATAATATTTGAAATAGTGCTAACAAGACAATTGATTTCTGCTTGCGCAACGTTTGAATTCTGCTTACGAAACATTTGCATACTTGAAATATTTAAAACATTAAAATATTGCTTACAGTGCAGTTGATTTCTGCTTACAAAGAAGAAGAACACTGCTTAAAAAATATTTGGAGTAATGATATAAACATTATAACATACCATGAAAATGAATGCTTACAATAGAGTAATATTCTGCATATTTACCACTTGAATTCTGCTTACATAGGTACTAACCAAAAAAACATTCAAAACATCACTAAAAAGTACATCAAAAGATCAAGCCAAAATTCATCCCTTCTTTAGAGTCGATGTTCATCACATTCTCGGTATCCACCGGAGGCGAATCCGTTGTTATTTCAATCCGTTCTTTGCGGAACACTTGCAATTACAACTGTCTCAACAAAAGAAATAAATAAGCAAGATTTTGAAAACACGTTAGCATAATGGTCAATTATTATAAGCAATGTTATTCTCATATATAAGCAAAGCACATGATCAGAATAAATGGCGTCGTAATCAAATAATTTCAGTTCATACAACCTAAATAATGATCAATTAACCTGATCGGTTATAACACCGAACAAACGTGAGCAACATGGCATATTCATGACAGCAAGCAATTCAAGCACATAAAAAATGCATTTTCGATCATATCATATACGTTTTTTAAAGAAAAAAATGGGGACGAAGAATTAAATTTCATGCTTCAGCTATATGTTCATAATTATAAGCATATTAGTATTCACAAATAAGCAATATTATGAATATGAATAAGCAACTTTCTGGGTTAATATGAAGAAAAAAAACGTGGACGAGGAACTAAATTTTAGATGTTCAAAATTATGTTGGTACGTATAAGCACATTTATAGGCAATTGAAATCACATTTATCATAAAGAATAAGCAACTCACTGGGTAAACATACACACAAAAAAAAATGGGATGAAGATATGTCCTTTTCTGGACTACCAAGAAGTTCAGATTTGTAAGCATGTATTTTTCAAGTCATAAGCAATATTACAGACACTCATAAGCATATTGCTGGGTAATAATTACAAAAAAAAATGGAATGCATTGATCGAATCATTGATTTTAGGAAACATTACGAATCAAATTTTAAGGGGATTCAGTAAAAAATTGACAATGGAAACAATTTCGAAGGCAAGAAAATATGTTACCTTGTTCTTCATTAGTATTGAAGCTTTCTTCATATGTGTCATTCATTCTTTTCTTTCTTGATTCAGCGCTGCAAATGACGAATTTTCAGTGAATTGGGAGACTATCTCAGTTACAAAGAACGGTGGAGAAGGTGAAATGAGGTGGACGATTTAATTGAATAACAAATTTGATTGACTTTGATTGTAACTCATCCTATTTTAGTGGGATTTGCTAGATTTAGCTACCGTAACTTATTATTATATGGACTAATCTACCCTCCTTTGGCTGTTTCGAATGACTTATCAGCAAATAAGCAGGATTAATCTCAACCATTGAGATCAATTTATTTACGGTTTGGATCTGGTCCTACGTACTCATATAATAGGGGGGTTCTATATAACCCTCCCCTATATATATATATATATATATTATCGCTATTAATGTGTAATGATTATTGTTAAAAAAAATATTTTTCTGTTGGTGAATATAAATTATTAAATGAATTACATTGATAAAAATTCCCAGAAGATTAAGCGGCATAAAATCCAATGCAGAAGTAGAAGCACTTCATCAATATCATGTCGGTGACGCTGTGGTCCAGTATATATCCATTCATTAGGGCCCTAAAATATTGTGCGGTCATTTTTTCCAATAACAAAGCCAAAGCTCATGGATGTGATCCACTTGCTGTTTCTGGAAACAAGAGCATTATCAGATGTCCAAAGTCACAATCATAACTCACGTATTAAATAAAAACTTGTGTGTGGCAGGTTATAAAAAATAAAATTTTAATTTTTTGTTAAAAAATATTACAATATACAAATCTGAGAATATATATGCAAAATAAGATACACTGCTTATTCATTCTCACTTTTGTACCAATAACATTTGATGACATCCGAGCCGAGCTGGAAGCAAATTAGTCCACGTGGCCATTCAGCACATGTGTATGTGGGACCCACAGGACAACGCGGACCGAGCCGGTGAAGTCAGCGGCCAACCTGATGACGTCACCATTGATGACGTGGCGCGAGTTGGGCTCGTCTCCCTCCGAGCCCAACCACGGCGGGAAATTCAAAGGATAACCATCCAGTTAAGGAAGGCTAAGTGCACCATTAGCACAAGTAAGTTGACATTTGTCAGCATAACAACCAGATGAGTCGACAAGTGACAAACACTTGGCCATGCGCGCTTAGAGAAGGACAAGTGTCCCTTTAAAATTATTTTAGTGTTAAGTGTAATAGTGGTTATCAAAAACCCACTAATAAGATGGGTATAAATAAAGCCTCATTTATGAGGAAAAGGACAAGAAAAAGAAATACTAGAGAAAAACGCTTGTAAAACCACTGCTGTAAAAGAAAACCGACCAGAGGCTTTCAGCTCGGTCTTTTATATAAAAAGTCATAATTAGCCCTGTACTTGAGTTCATTTACATTTCCACGTATTACATTTCCATATATTTTTGCTTGTTGACCAAAACGTACATCAACAAATTGGCGCTAGAGGAATGGGGGCCCTTGTAGGTCCAGTCCAAATTCCAAGCTAAGTCAAGTCACGTGAAGTCAGATAAATCTAGTGTTAATTCCCTTGAAAAGGACAAAATGAGTCAGTTGTCTCGAAACGCTCGTGTAGCCGAAGATCCACCTCTAAATAATCAAACTGGCCAAACTACCAATGGCCAGAACGTGCCTCTGACTGAAGCAGGGAGCACGACTTTGTTTCCTTTTGCTCAACTTATCGCAAACCCCACTTTTGTCCAACAAATGAACCGACTCATCTCCCAAATGCTTGCAACCACTAACTCGCAAATACAACCTCCACCTCCTGTAAATACTCACCCACTTAACCGCCCAGTAAACGTTAATGTTAATCCTCAAGTCCCTGCGCCTCCTCGAGATGAAGGCCAAGAGGCCAGTTCTGGTAATGAACAGTGCAGTCGCCGTGATAGAAGACGACCGCGCAACGACGAGGAAGAACAAAGTCGTGTGGCGGAGTCACAACCGAACCGCACGCCACCGCCGCACCCATTTCTGTGTTTGCGGTGTGTCGTGAGTCGACCCTCTTTTCCCCACCCGATCGATAAGTTCTAGGCTCCGGTTTCTGGATTAAAGAGACCAGGCTAGGGCCAACAAAACGCAGGGCCCTAGCCCACCAGAGGAACGAGAAGCGAAGATTCTGCGTCTTCACCGCCGGTTAAATGAGCTGGAGGATGGCCTTGAAGAAGGCCAGTATCAAAGGCCACATCAGGTAACCATCCGGCCCTCTGTTGTATCGCCTTTTGCTCCCAGCATTCAGTCAACTCCCTTGCCGCCAAAGCATAAAATTCTGCAAGTCGGTCTATACAATGGAGAGACCGACCCAACGACACACATCCATAAATACTTGGTGTGGATGGAGATTTACAACCCTAGCGACGCAATTCTACGCAGGGCATCTCCGTTAACGCTGGGCGACCGATCCCACCATTGGTTTCGGACCCTCCCGCAAGGTTCCATCCGATCTTGGGGCGACCTAGCCCCCGCGTTTACAACACATTTTTTTACTTCCAAAGTCCGAGCTGCCCCGAAAGATTCCCTTGTAAATATTAAGCGGGGAAAAGATGAGCCTTTAAAGAGTTACATAGCTCGGTTAAATAAACAGGTCCGAGAAATGGAGCTGGTCTCGGATGATGCTATTTGGATCGCGGCCATGGCCGGCCTCGCTCCCGAAACATGGTTCAATTACTCTATCCATAAATCGGGGGTGACCTCATATCAAGAATTTTTTATCCGCGCGGAGCGCCATATCTGTGCAGAAGAGGCCATGGCTAGTCAACGCCCCGAGCAGAAGGCAGGGGGAGTGAATAAAGATGGAAAGAAGGAGCCCGCATCAGGATCGGGGTGGGGTTTCAGGCCTTTCTCAGAAAACCCGACCACCGGGTATAAGGCGCGACAGGATGTACGGGCCGAGGTTTTCGCGCTAAGGAGTGCTTTGACCCACACTCCTTCGGCGATATGGAACGAGATACAGGGTTTTAATTTATTGCCACCGACTCGGCCTTTGAGGGTGGAGCCTGCAAAATTGGATGCACGAAGATACTGCGCCTATCACAAATCGATAGGCCATGACACGGATGAGTGCCGAGACCTCATCATAGAAATAATGCGCATTGTTCAAAGGGGCGGTCTGAAGAGGTACGTCCACGAGTTACCGCCACCACGAGCGCTCGCTCCGAGTGTAAATCCAGAGCGGTTGACGAATCCAGCTCACCTACCACTGCCGCCGAACGAGAATCAAGGTAGGGAGATTCTAATGATGTCCGGCGTTAATAGAATCAACACCAATGCAGCTGAGGATAGCCGCTCGAACAGGAAAAGGAAGGCAGATGTCAGACAAGCCGCCCACGCTGAAAGACAGGTTTGGGTGGCAGAAATTAGAGAAGGCCAACCGACGGGCCGTTTCGTCTTCTCGGACATGGATGCCGACCAGGTGGTCCACCGTCATTCCGACCCCCTAGTCATCACGGCACCTATTCTAGGCATTCCAGTCCACAGGATTCTAATTGACTCAGGAAGCTATTCGTCGGTTATTTATGTCCAAGCTTTCAGGAGATTAAACGTGGACGATAGCTATATTCGTCCATGTAATGATAACATTTTGGGTTTCAGAGGAGGAAGGATTATTCCGCTCGGAGAAGTCGACCTGCCCATCCAGATGGGACAGAGATTGCACAAGCGGACTGTCATCACCACGTTCAAAATTATCAACGCTGACTCTGAGTATAACGCAATTGTTGGAAGGCCGCTACTCTACCACTTAAAGGCGGCTGTTTCAATATACCATTTTTGTGTGAAGTTTCCAACCCCGGATGGAGAAGCCATTCATAAAGGGAATCAAAGGGAGTCGTGAGAATGCTCTCTTAAGGTCCGACCTGCGGAGATTAACGTGGTTGAAAGGGGAGAAAGGCGATCCTGAGCGGGAGGAATTGATCGTTTTAGAAAGTGATCCAAGTAGACGACCTGGAAAAGAACCCATGATTGAGGATGGGGAAAAGAGGTGGAGTCGGAGAACAAGCCGGCGATAGAAGACGAGTTGCCTCTGCAGAAAAAAGAGGGGCAGAGTAAGAAAAGAAAACACGCTGAACCAGTGGAACAGGTCGACACGATCGATGTCGACAAGCAACTTGGGGGACGCCAATTACGTATTGGCCACGACCTCCAAGAGCCATTTCGGTTGGAATTGATCGAATTCCTCGGAAATAATCTTGATGTCTTTGCATGGACACACTCTGACATGCCAGGAATCGATCCTAAACACGCTTGCCATCGTCTCAATGTAGACCTTACATTCCGACCAGTAATCCAGAAAAGACGCAAGCTCGGCCCCGACAGGCAGGTCGCCCTGGAGGCCGAGGTCAACAGGTTGCTCGTCAATCAGTTCATCAGGGAAGCCCTTTACCCTCGATGGGTGGCCAACCCTGTATTAGTAAAGAAACGCAATGGCCAATGGCGCCTTTGTGTGGATTTCACCGACCTTAACAAGGCGTGCCCCAAGGACAGCTATCCTTTGCCCAACATCCATTACATGGGAGATGCCACAGCCGGACATGAGCTTATGAGTTTTATGGATGCATACTCAGGTTATAATAAAATTTGGATGCATCCGGATGATGAGGAAAATATGTCGTTTTTCTCCGCTCGTGGCATGTACTGCTACAAGATCATGCCCTTTGGGTTGAAGAACGCCGGGGCGACCTACCAAAGGTTAGTTAATAAAATGTTTGAGGAGTTGATAGGTCGCACCATGGAGGTTTATGTGGATGACATGTTGGTGAAGTCCTTGTACATATCTGATCATCTTAATGATCTTAATAAAATGTTTGCCATTTTGCGAGAGTATAAGATGATGTTAAATCCAAAAAAATGCACCTTTGGGGTCGGCTCGGGTAAATTTTTGGGTTATATGGTTAGCCAAAGGGGAATCAAAGCCAACCCAGATAAAATAAAAGCCATAATTGATCTTGAACCCCCCAATTCCGTCAAAAAAGTACAAACACAGGCCGCTTTTGAGTCACTTAAACAACGCTTAGCCTCAATCCCTATACTACAAAAACCGACCGGGGGGGAAGACTTGTATTTGTACCTCGCGGTCTCTGAGTACGCTGTCAGCTCAGTGCTGATTACACAATCTATTACACAAGCCAAGCATTGCACGACGCCGAGCTCCGATATCCACCCATGGAGAAGTTAGCATATTCGCTAGTCATTTCAGCCCAAAAGCTCCATCCATACTTTTTGGATCACAAGATCGTGGTGCTGACCAACTACCCACTCCAACGAGTTCTGCACCGAGCCGACACTTCAGGTCGGATGATTAAGTGGGTTGTCGAGCTCAGCCAGTTCGACATTCTATACGAGCCATGCACGACAATTAAAGGACAAGCGTTGGCTGACTTCGTAGCCGAGTTCACACCTTCCATCCAGCTAGAGGTGTTTGAAGATCAAGAGTGGAAACTGTTCGTCGATGGTTCCTCCACCGCAGGCCGAGCAGGGGGCGGGATCATGATAATCGATCCAAAACTCAAGTACTACTGCTCGGCCGTGCGGTTCCAATTCCCAGTGACCAACAACGAAGCTGAATACGAGGCGCTTCTGGAAGGACTGGAAATGGCAACGTCGATGGGTCTAAAATGATTGTTGGTACACAGTGACTCACAGTTGGTGGTTCATCAAATCAATGGTGGGTACAAGGCGAAAGAACAAAAAATTGTGTGGTACTTGGACTTGGTCAAGAAAAAACTTTCGCACTTCAAAGCAGAAGTCTTGCATGTTCCCCGAACTGAAAACATGCAGGCGGATGCCTTAGCTCAGTTGGCCTCCAGCCCGGGGACCGACGCGATCGCAGACGTAACCATCACCAAGTTGTCCGCCCCATCACTGAATACACAGAAGGTACATGCCAATGAAGCGACCGAGCTGACCTGGATGACTCCAATCGTCCAGTATTTAGAGAAAGGAATATAACCATAAGACAAGACAGAGGCTAGAATGTTGTGAACTCAGGCCGCTCGATTCACGTTGGTGGAGGGTGTCTTATACAAACGTGGATATTCTGTCCCGCTCCTTCGGTGCCTGTCAGAAATAGACGTAGACTACGCCCTCCGAGAGGTACATGAGGGTATATATGAATAGGGCTGCAAACGAGCCGAACCGAGCCGAACAGGAACAGGCTTGAGTTTGGCTCGTTTAGTTTTTGGATCGGTTCGAGTTCGGCTCGAGTTCGATTCGAGCTTTCCTAATGGAGTTCGAGCTTGCTCGTTTAAGAAGTATGTAGTTCGCGAATAGTTCGAGTTCGGCTCATAAAAAGCTCGTTTAACATATTCGACGAGCTTAGCTCGAGCTCGGCTCGTTAAAGGCTCGTTTATAATTAGCTCGAGCTCGGTTCGTTAAAGGCTCGTTTAAGCTTAAACGAGCTCGGCTCGTTAAAGGCTCGTTTATAATTAGCTCGAGCCCGGTTCGTTAAAGGCTCGTTTAAGCTTAAATGTGCTCGGCTCGTTAAAGGCTCATTTAACCTTAAACGAGCTCGGCTCGTTGAAGGCTCGTTTAAATTTTGAAGAGCTTAGTTCGAGCACGACTCGTAAAGGCTCGTTATATGGTTATGCTCGAATTCGAGCTCGTCAAAGCAAACTCGAGCTCGTTAAAGATCGAGTTCGAGTTCGTTAAAGTTTAAAGATATAGGTTAAATTGTCCTTATTTTTTAATCAAATTTCATATTAAGACTAAATCACTTGTGGTAGCATTAAAAAGTAAAAATCAAATGTATAAGAGTTATTAAAAATATTACATATTACTAAAAGGTAAACCATAATTCCATAAATGAAATTACCATAAGTTTTTAGAATCATAAGTAACTAATAAATTTTAGTTTTGGATAATTATTAATAACGTTAATATTTTAAAATTTATATGTGATGTTTTAAACATTTGTAATATGCTTATGACTTTATGATAAAATAATTATATAAATTATTAAGTCAAAATCTATAATTAATACTAGGTAACTCTCATATGATACACGAGTTTTGTTGGTTTTTTTAGACTATATATTTTTTAGTTCTCACCAAACAATTCATTTTTTTAAAATAATTTAATTTTAAATAAAATCAAATAATTTAAAATAATTCCAAACTAACGCTTTCTTAGATATACCTCAATTAGAGTAACACCCGTGTGTTACATGGGATTTGTTTACAAATAAATTTCAAAATATAGCGTAGATAGAATCCTAGATTTTGAATTATTTGTTATCTTTCAAATTATTATCTTTTAAATTCAAAATTATATTATTAATTCAAATGAGAGAATATATTCAATAAATAATATATATTTGAAATATAATATTTTTATTTTTTTTCCTTTCTCGTTTTCTATATATTTGTACATATAATATAATATAAAAATAGTATAGACAAAATCATTGATTTTTGGATTATTTGTCTTTTAAATTTGTTGCCTTCTAAATTCAAATATATTATCAATTCAAATGAGATAATATCTTCTATAAAAAAATATATATGTTGAACTAATACAATCTTTGTTAATAAAATAAGTAGATGAGATAAATGGCTCGCATTAACTTTTCTAAATTATTTGCGAGCTGTGTACAAATTTGAGTGAATTGTTTTTTTTATATTCTCGATTATTAAAAAACTATCAATGTCAAATATTTTTCTTTCTTTCTTGTTTGTTTTTTGCAGTTTATTTAATATGGTAAATATTAAAAGAAATTA
Source organism: Rehmannia glutinosa (assembly GCA_016081115.2). Classification (NCBI taxonomy): domain Eukaryota; kingdom Viridiplantae; phylum Streptophyta; class Magnoliopsida; order Lamiales; family Orobanchaceae; genus Rehmannia; species Rehmannia glutinosa. The sequence continues at coordinate 187,313 of JABTTQ020000472.1, forward strand.
AATTTCAAAGATGAATCTTGATTTAATTTTTGGATTATTTATTATCTTAAAATTTGTTCATAGAATGCCACATGGATAAATGTGAAATAGCCACGTGAGATTAAGAAAATGAGAAGTTGACACATGTCCAAGATTAATAAGGTTATAAAATTTTGAAAATTTACATACTCTTTTGAACATTTGTAATATGCTTATGATTTTATGATAAATATTGGAGGATGATCATATTAATTACTAATTCTAAATATATAATTATTACCAGATATATCTCGTGTGATATACGAATTTTGTTGGTTTGTTTAGAAACTTCTTAGTTCCCTAAACTATTTTCTTAGTATTTTAATTTTAACAAAACCAAATAATTTTAAAATATCCAAAACCAGCACTTTTATAAGTACACCTCATTATTATATATGTGATTCTATATAGACTATATTATTTTATATTATACTATTGGATTCGTTCGATTTTAATTTTGTAAGTTTGATTAATTTTTTTATCTAGCCTTAATCCTTAGATATATAGTTTGTTACAAGGAATAATATTATTTTACAAACGAGTTTGAACATAGACTCATGAGCCTATAAATCACGAGCCTATAAACAAACATGTTCGCGAGCTTAATTATCGAACTGAGCTTGAACACAAGCTAACGAGCCTGTAAACGAACACTTTCACGAGCTCAATTAATGAACCGAACTCGAGTCTAGACTCGCGAGCCTATAAACGAACCGAACTCGAGCCTAGGCTCGCGAGCCTATAAACGAACCGAACTCGAGCCTAAGCTCGCGAGCCTGTAAACGAACATGTTCGCGAACTTTCGAGCCGAATACTTGTAAGCTCGAGTTCGGCTCGTTTAAAAGTTCGAGCTCGAATTTTAGGCTCGAGTTCAACTCGTTAAGCTTGACGAACGATCTCGAACGAATATTTTGTCGAATCGAGACCCGAATAGCTCGCGAGCGGCTTGGTTCATTTGCAGCCCTATATATGAAAATCATGCCGGGGACCAAACATTGGCTTACAAGTTGATACGACAAGGGTATTACTTGTCGTCCTTGAAAAAGGATTCAACCGACCTCGTCAAGAAATGCTAGAGGTGTCAAAGATTCGCGCCAAAAGTTAGATACCACCCCGAACAACTTACTTCCATATTCAGTCCGTGGACATTTGCCAAATGGGAAATGGACCTCATTAGACCACTTCCCACTGGCAAAAGGGGAGTGAGGTATGCCATTGTGGCGGTGGATTATTTTACAAAATTTGCCGAAGCGGAACCCCTAGCGAAGATAGATGAAGAAAAGATTGTTAACTTCGTATGGAAGTCAATTATCTGTAGGTTTGAGATACCATACTCGATTGTCACAGATAATGGGAAACAATTTGATAACCGGAGGTTTTGAAATTTTTGCGAAGGATTCCACATTAAAAATCATTTCTCGACCCCGTATCGCCCACAATCCAACGGGCAGGTTGAAGCGGTGAACAAGATACTTAAATATACTTTGAAGTCGAGGTTGGAGGAATCTAAAGGTAATTGGCCCAAGGAGCTGCCCGGCGTATTGTGGTCGTATAGAACAATGCACCGAGCGGCCACGGGGGAGACGCCCTTCTCTTTGGCCTACGAAACCGAGGCTGTCATCCCCGTTGAAATTGGAGCCCCTACCTTTAGAGTTGAAAGTTTTTCTGAGGAAAACAATGAGGCCGCGCTCCGAGCCGAGCTGGACCTACTAGAGGAGAAAAGATGCAGTGCCGAAGTAAGAAACGCCGTATACAAACAAAGGAGTGAAAGGTACTACAATTCAAAAGTAAAGGAAAGAAGGTTCCGGGTCGGCGACCTCATTCTTAAAAGAGTAATTGGGATTGAACCCAGCCCGCTAAAATCGACCTGGGAAGGTCCGTTCTGGGTCAGTAAGGTCATGTCAAATGGGGCGTATGAGCTTGAGTATTTGAGTGGGGAAAAGTTCGCACATCCATGGAATGTAACGTATCACAATTCTAAGGACTTATCCTTTCATCTGATATTCTGTGAGCTCTCTAAAAGGGGGCAATTTTTATCCGCCTTGGTCAAGTGCCGAGCGCCGTTTCATTCGCCTCGGCCAAGATCCGAGCGCCATTTCAATTGCCTCGGCCAAGTGCCGAGCGCCGGCTGCTTGTCTCAAGTACGTCCCTTAAACGTTTAAATAAAGGGATGCTCGCCCAAAAGGCGAGCCTACCCAAAACAAAGACTCAGGTTAAGTCCGAGCACAAGACTTGACAGAATGAGTCCAGGCAATCAAAGCCCATTACTCGTACCATTTGAGAAGCCCTGAAAACCAAGCCCCATACATAGAAAAATAAAACAAGGCAGGCAGAGCAGAAGCCATACAACAAAAAAGAAAGACGAGCATAATACTTAGCAAAATTTGAAAATACAAAAGCACGCACGAGTGACCAAAGGGAATTCCATTCACTAAGCAACATATTTACATTGGGGGGTTGGAGCCCGTTACATCAAGAGGCCCAAGGCCGCCTAGTCTACGCAAACGTAAAATGCAAAAAGCAAAAACAAAAAATTTCAAAAGAAAGAAAAATTTCAGGCCCCGACGGCAGGAGGGATCTCAACGGGTTCACTGGAAGCCACTTCTTCATCTGGAGGAGGTGCGTCTTGGCCACCGGCGGTCTCGACAAAGCGGGGACGAAGGGTGTCAAGGTCGGCGCCCAAGCGGGCAAGTTCCGCCTCGAGCTCGGCCTACGTGCTTGCCGACTTTGAGGTCCCGGGAAGATCTCCCGATCTTGGTTGCATGTCCGCAGTCGGCATGAAGGCATATTTCTCCAAGTCTTTATAAGACCGCACGGCCCTTAGGGCCTCCTCAACCTTGTTTTAGGAAGTTTCTCCGCCTCTCTGCGGACTTCAGTTGTGCGCCTTTCCAATTCCCCGACATGATCAGCATCTGCCTTTTCCAACTCTGTGACCTTGGCCCGGAGCTCTTCTTCGGCCTTACAGGCCTGATCCCGCTCCGCCTCGGCCCTCATAGCAGCTTCTCTCTCAGTATTTGCCCTGGTTGCGGCCTCCTCTGCCTGAGTCTTCAAGGACTCCTGCACCCCTTGGAGAGTGGTGTAAGCATCTTGCAAATCGACATGTCGTCTCTCCAAGTCAGCGTACTTCTTCTCCAGGTCACGAGCCCTCCCGATCGCGTGCCATAGGAGTCCAATGTTCCTACCAGACAGCCCCATGGCATACTGAGTCTGCTTCTCCCAGCCAGTTTCTGAGATAAATTGCTCGATGCCTGTGGTCCAAGCACGAGCTGGAACATCCCTTGCGGCCCGACCCACTTCAGGAAGACCCCTTGATTGTTCCTCAGTGGGCGTAGAGCACCTAACAAACTCCCCAAACCACTAGGGCCGTGATCCGGCCATCCTATCGCAGGCCTCCTCACTCACCTGGCTCGGGGGGATAAAGTGACCCTCCCGACCAAGGTCGTCAGAAAAAGTCCTTGGGGCCCACTTTGTTGGAATTTGTACAGGGAGGCACCGGTTGGTTGGCCCGACTTTCCGCCGCCGGGCTCCTCAATCACAATACCTCCTCTTCTCCTCCGGGAGTGGGGGCCCTCTCTCCTCGGGGGTGTCCTCGGCGGGATGTTTTTCGGCCCTGAATTTCTTCTCTCAGGCCACCTCAAGATCGCAGGTGGACCACAAGCCTGTTCAGCTCGGTGGTGGCCGTAGTCCTCACACGCTGAAGGCGGGCGAAAACATCCACCCCACGCCCTGCAAGAAAATTAGTTGAGTAAGGAACCAAAAACGAAAAAAATCAAAGGGAAAAATTTAAGAGTTACAAAGTATGCACCTTGGGCCCCAGTTGCTCTCGGCCGCTCTGGAGTCCGCACCAGCTCAGTTGGCACGGGTGTTCGCCCCGGAGGACTAGCCGTCGCCAGGGACGGCCTCACATACTCCATTTGCACAGGCTGCTGCCCCTGCTCAGGAGTTTGTACCCTCTCAGCCCATAGTGGACTCCTCTCAGGCTCCTCCTCGGCCTCCTCTTCCACCACCGCCGCCTCTCCCTCGGCCACCTCTCCGGCCTCGGGATCGGCGGGTAAGCTGGACCACGAGATCGAAGCGCGAGGCAGACGGGCTTCGGTAGCCAAGATCTCGATCCGTCATCCTCGGGCCCATGGCCTGGATGTTGTCCAGCCGGCGGACAAAGGCAGCCGAAAGCCGACTGGCGGAGGGTTGGTTCCCTGAATAAAGAAAAAATCAAGGCATAATTAGACCCAAAAAAAAGAGAAGAACAAGGAAAAGGAAGGATGCACTTACAAAAGCTAAATGTGAACTCTGAAGGGGGATGTAGGACGGATTCCTCAACCCCGATGCGAGTCTGCCACTCGCCACTTACCCAAAACCACTTATCCTTCCACTCTTTTAAGGACTGTGGAAAGCCTTCAACCAGCCCGTCTGGGTACCCGGGCCTGGTGTGCACGTAGTACCACCCTGATGGCTGCCTCCGGCCCGGCGTCGATGGGGTCGCCTTCTAGACGAACAACTCATTTATCTCAGCGAATCGAGGTCAGGGGTACCCTTCCAGATGGGATAGCACCAGTAGTCCAATAATTCGACCCCAGGATAGGGGATGCACCTGGGACAGAGGAAGATCCCATTTGCGAAACCACCGCGTGAGCACCAGCAGCAGTGGGAATCGCAGCCCGTACAGGAGACTGGGAATGTGTACGGCTATACACCCCTCCGGTGGGTGCTCGGGGCACTCCACACCGTCCGGCAACCAAAAATGTATGTTGGCCGGAATCCTATACTTTTGGCGGAGGGCCCATAATTCGGGAATCATCAACATGCTGGGTATGTCGGTTAGGTCGCAAGGCCTCCACCCAACCTCCACGCGTAGTCGGGGTCCTCCTCCCCACCTGCCATCTCCATGACGATGGCCCATATGCCCTACGGGCCTTGCAGCCCTCGAACCCTCGGAGGCCTCGTCAACCTCCTCCTCATGCTCGTGCTCTCGGGGGTCCATTTCTTCTTCTTCCTCTTGTTGATTGTTTTGGGGATCGGTATTTAAAGCTTCTTCGCCGGCCTCTTCTTGAACTAGCCCAGGCTTATAGATGATACCCTCTCAGTAGATGGTAATTGGCACAGGGTCAAAAATCGTGTGCGTTTGCTCTAATGGAGTCTCAGCTGGAGGCGAATGATTTGAACTTGAAATCTCAACAACACTGGGGCTATGAGATGGAGTTCCTCAAACTGGACAAAAAGAAACAGAGGAGTCAGAAGGAGGATCTTCGACTTCAACCTCCACATTATAGCTACGACTCCGACTATCTTCGAAAGAAGACATGTGTTTGAAGCAAAGAAGTGAAAAAGGGTTTTGGAAAAAATACCTAAGTAACTCTGAAGTCTCTGAACTCTAAGGACCGACCCAAATTTCTGCTCGCTCTCAAAGGATACTACTCGGAAGACTATGGATGCAAAAGTGTAGAATGGAAAGTGAAAGAGGTATTTATAGGTTAAGTTCTCTCGAAAAACAGGACACCAACTCAAAAGACGTGTCCTTTCAATTTCAAAAACTGTCAGAAACGTCACATCCCCACGTACCGCTACCAGAGATGTCCCACCTCTTCGGTTCCTACGCAGAGTTGGTCCAACCAAAAACCACCACGTGTCCGCCATCATGATACTACAATTAATGCGCCGTTTCAAGTATTAACTGCTAAACGACATGTGTCAGGGAAGAGTGACTTTTGAAGTTTCCTCTTCCCCATTAAAAGTTCATGATTAGCATTCAAGTTTAAATCCGACTTTAGGAATTCTTCCCTCGGAATTGAACTTGGGGGCCATTGATGACACCAGAGCCGAGCTGGAAGCAAATTAGTCCACGTGGCCATTCAGCACATATGTATGTGGGACCCACAGGGCAACGCGGACCGAGATGGTCATGTCAGCGGCCAACTTGATGACGTCACCAAAGATGACGTGGCGTGAGTTGGGCTCGGCTCCCTCCGAGCCCAACCATGGCGGGAAATTTAAAGGATAACCATCCAGTTAAGGAAGGCTAAGTGCACCATTAGCACAAGTAAGCTGACACTTGTCAGCATAACAACCAGATGAGTCGACAAGTGGCCAACACTTGGCCAGCACGCGCGCTTAGAGAAGGACAAGTGTCCCTTTAAAATTATTTTAGTGTTAAGTGTAATAGTGGTTATTAAAAACCCACTAATGAGATGGGTATAAATAAGGCCTCATTTATGAGGAAAAGGACAAGAGAGGAAAATACTAGAGAAAAACGCTTGTAAAACCACTGCTGTAAAAGAAAACCGACCAGAGGCTTTCAGCTCGGTCTTTTATATAAAAAGGCATACTTAGCCCTGTACTTGAGTTCATTTACATTTTCACGTATTACATTTCCATATAGTTTTGCTTGTTGGCCAAAACGTACGTCAACAACATTAATCCAATCATCACTTTACTCAAAAACATCACATCAACTCTCATTACTAAAATTTCATGTTGTATCATTCTCACATCAAAAAATTATTGAACATTTCAAAATTTTCTTACTCTTCTTTTTTCAAAATGAACCACGAAAGCGAAAGTTCTAGCATTCACACTCTTAGAAACTTGTTCCAACAATGGCTTTGAAAATTGAAGATTGATATTAGATTAGATTTTAAATATGTTGTTAACATGAGTGTTGATATATGACTTAGATTTGAACTAATCACTTGAGCATAGTGTATCTGGTCGACTTGACTATGCATGACATGATCATTTTAATCTTTAGATACTTATAGGCAGTTATAACCCAGCGCAAGAATGGTTACAAGTTGGGGTTAAATCGTAATTATATTTGTTTTTATTTAATTAGGATTATTATTTATTATTCACCCCTGTATATTGAGGAAATTACACAAAATATCCTGATTTTTAAAA